>HG996540.1:3468062-3555562 GCA_905340365.1 Vespula germanica
TTCATACGTCCACTATTACTAAACGAAAATCTACCCGGTTAACAAGATAAAATATATCCCACATACACACACACACACAAACATATATATATATATATATATATATATATATTGCTGAAAACAAACAAAAGAAAAAAGAAAGGAATTTATAGAATTGATCATATATATGATATGGCATGATATGATACGATATGATATGATACGATGTGATGTGATGTGATGTGACATGATATAATGTGATATGATATGATATGATATGATACGATATACATATATATAATATAAAATATAAAATATAGAATATACATATGTATATACAATGGAAGATTTAAGTATTCGTACAATAGAAGTATGAAAATACATGTTGCATTGTACGAATGAATAAATTCTCTGCCTTGTATATATTTATACTCGCAGACACGTATGAAATTACGTATAAAAAAAAAAGAAAAGAAAAGAAAGAGAATTATAAACATTTTGAAAAAGTATGCTATGAAATTTTAAGTAAAAAAATTTTTATAACAATATTGAAAAATTGATAGCTTTATGATCATTTTGATAGCATTATGAATCTAGTATTTAATATCTACTTTCTCTTTCCTTTATTTTAATTTTCTTTCGATTTGATGAGTCATCTGTATCACTCGATAGAAATATCTTCGTTTAACGAGCAATTTCGTATTGGAAGGATTTGTAATAGGAAAAAAAAGAAACGGAGAAAGAGAGAGAAAAAAAAAGAAAGAAAAAAAGAGAAAGAGAGAAAGAGAGAGAGAAAGAGTTTAATTAAAAGGTGAACCTGTTAAAAGTCGAATTATTCGTATCGGATAGGATCTCTCTCTTTCTCTCTCTTCCTCTCTCTTCTTTTCTCCTTTTTTCTTTTTTTTTACGTTTCATTAAAAAACTAGCGTGAAAATGAATTAACACAGAGGGAAATTTGTTGGATCCTCTTGAAATATAAAACTAATAACCTTCGATTCTCAAAGATAGTAGTGTCTGTGTATAGAATCAACGATCTAGGTCAACCGAAGACTCGATTAGTTCCAACCTTTCCGATCTAAACTTAACGATGGGAGAGAATTGGTTCGTGATATCTATGATAAACTTTCTCGATTTCATTCCTACTTTCTCTCGTGTGGAAATTTGTATTTCTTATACACCTCCTCTTCTTCCTTTTCTTTTCTTTTTTTCTTCCTTTTTTTCTTTTTTTCTTCACTCTTTAGTCACGATCGGTAGGCAGGCAGCTGCCAAGGGGACATAAACTTCGATCTTTTACTCGAAATCAGCCTCCTTTCTCTCTCTCTCTCTCTCTCTCTCTCTCTCTCTCTCTCTCTCTTTCACTTCAAAGCCAATGAAAAGCGAGGTATAATCTTTGTGTATGCTCAAAGTGCACTCTCTCTCTCTCTCTCTTTCTCTCTGTCTTTCTTTTTTTATAAAAAAAAAAGCTCTTGCAATATCCTTCAGTTCTACCTGCTTCCTCGCATGCATGGAATATCTTGGAACGAACAAAGAAAACGAACGAACGAACGAACAACGACGACTCCCACTCGTCTTTACGAGTTTTACGAAGACCATCTGCTTCCTTTGGTTTAATGTTCTTTCGAGAAAGGAACACCGGTTACTTCCTTTCGGACACTCTTTTTGACCATTTCTTTTTCTTTTCTTTTCTTTTTTTTTTTTTTAAATCTTTTTTTCTGTTTCTTTTTCTTCCTCTAACAAGGTACGAAATTCTACTAATGTTCGATCATGCGACTTGTAAATCTTAAGATATTATCGACGATGATATTATCAACGATTATCGAGAGAGAGATAGAGAGAGAGATAGAGAGAGAGAGAGAGAGAAATATTTTCTTTTCTTACATACCCTACTTGAACTTCGATCTTTGATCTTACGTTAGACCTAACAATTTTATTCAAACTCTTAATGCGTGTTTAGCGATCATTTTGATCACTTAACTTATACACGCCTGAACGTGTTTTTAAAGTAGAAAAATATAAAGGAAACATAAATAAAAAAGGAAAAAAATAAATAATATAGAAGTGATTTTGCGATGAAAAATAATTTCTATGGAAACGATCGGATATTTATATTTTAAGTAACTTAGGGAGTGAAATGCGCGTAAGTATCGAGAGTACTCATTATATAGACGTTAATTACCATATAAACAAGCTTACGTCTGTTATATACTAAGGTAAACGTAAGACGAGACGAACGGACGAAGTCATTTAAATGGATAATGTCCTCTTATCGTCGTGTTCTTCGCTCGTTACTTGACTCCTTTTCAAGAAGAGTTCGATAGAATCCGAGACACCTTCTTATCGCGATAGACGCGCTCTTTTTTTAAAATTTTAATATGTATAAGAATAATGAGATAACGAGGATATTATTTTATAAAAAAAAGTGTTACTTGTTTTAAAATAAAATTTGCAGAGAAAGAGAGAAAAACAGAGAGAGAGAGAGAGAGAGAGAGAGAGAGATAAGTACACAATTATAAAAAAAAAAGAAAAGAAAGACAAATAAAAATTAAATCCAATTAATGTATAACATAAAATTAGATCGCGATTAATAAATAAAAAAAAAGAAAATGTAAATACAAAATTATTTCAATAGGAACTTCTGTATTTTCAATGAATAAAAATTGATTAAAAAATTTCTTAAAAACGAACGTAATGTCGATGTGAACGTAAACGATTGCATCGATGATCAACCTGTTGATTGAAAATTAAATTTGAGATTCGAGTTAATCTTTTTTTTTTTTTTTCTTCAAACAGGAGAAAAGGGTCAAGAATAAGCATTCCTTTTTTAAGAAAGAGAAATAAATAAAGAGATAAATGAATGAATGAATGAATGAATGAATGAATGAATAAATAAATAAAAAATCAAAGAAAGTAAATAAAAAGGATTCTAGCGGCTGGAGTTATTCTTGCCGATTGCTTCTATTTACAAAGATATTGCTAAGCCTTCTTGGAAACATCCTTCTAACGCGAGAAAGAAATTCTCTTACGTACAACATGCATACCGAATGCCATGCTTCTGAATCGTGACACGTATTTTTAGTAAGGGACAAACGAAGTTTGCAAAGTAAGAAAAAAAAGAAAAAGAAAGAGAGAAAGAGAGAGAGAGAAAAGAAAAAAAAAGAGAGAGAAAGAGAGAGAAAGAGAGAGAGAGAGAGAGAGAGAGAGGAAGAAAGAAAAAGAAAATTTTGTTTTTTATTCTGAGAAATTCGCTGTGTCGTTTCCCATCTTCCTTTTACTAACTGATCCCTTGTGTTCCTCTTAAGGTTTCCTCGACCAAATGAACTTTGCTCGAAGGAGGTCGTAATCTTCTCTCTGTTGTGCATTCTAATTGTAAGAAAGAGAGAGAGAGAGAGAGAGAGAGAGAGGATACCGTTTGGATCATTACGCACGTGGGTCATGACCCGAAGACATTCGTTGAGATTCTTTGAACCGAAACCGAAGTAAAGAACAATATCGTATTATCGCGTGTTAACTTTCAAAAGATTTACTTACATCAGCTCTTTCTCTTCTATTTTTATTGTTTATACCTATTAGACAGTAAGAGAATAAAAATAATAATGCAAAAAGCTCCGAGGAAATTTAATATCTCTTAAAGTTACATCCTTGTTCGTTTGACGAAGTATGGGATATTTAAAAAAAGGAAACGAAGAAAGAAGAAAATTAAATAAGTAAATAAGTTAATAAATGAATGAATGAAACGATAAAACGATACGAATTTCTTTCTCTTTCTCTCTCTCTCTCTCTCTCTCTCTCTCTCTCGACTATGTGTTTGTCTGTTCGACGAAAAGAAGGGGATGGAGAGGGAAGGGAGAGGGAGAAAAAAGGAAGAAGAGAAAAAAAATACGAAAGAAGGGATGGGGAAGGAAAAAAAAAGGTGCAACGTTTTATTGGTTTCTTTTAACCATGCGTCTTCGTCTGTCCGACGAAAAAAAAAGAAAGAGAGAGAGAGAGAAAAAAGAAATGGTAATGAGAAAAGAAAAAAGAAAAACAAAAAGAAGAAATAAAAAAAAGTGGGAAGAAGAAAAGAGAAGGAAATAAAACGATGCAACATTTTATCGGTTTCTCTTAATTGTGTCTTCGGCTGTGCGAAAAGAGAGAGAGAGAGAGAGAGAGAGAGAGAGAGAGAGAGAGAGAAGGAACAAACGAAAAAGAAAAAGAAAGAAGATGCAACATTTGCAACATGCAACGTGCAACATGCAACGTGCAACATGCAACATCGTTCTCTTCCTTATTTCGATCAAAGCGTTTCTCTTATTTCACTCCAAATTGTCGTCGCTTTCGTTATTGATTTTTTGTTCAATGACGGAAAGAAAAAAATAGATAAAAGGACGAAGAAGAAGAAAAAAGAGAAAAGAAGAGAGAAACAACGGAGATATTTTATTATCGTTTATGATAAAATTTATCTCGAGTCAGTTTGAGAACGTTCAACGTGTGAGATATATAATAAGAACGAGTGTCACGTAACGGTGCATTCGCGTGGAGACACCAAGCAGAAAGAAAGAGACAGAAAGAGATACAGATATATATATGTAGAGAGAGAGAGAGAGAGAGAGAGAGAGAGAGAGAGAAAAGAGAGAATTGCAAACTCCTTTTTTTGTCTTATCTCATTGCCCACTAAGAAACAGTGGGAAACGCCCACGAAAGACGAGGTCTCTTTGCTTGCGATCTTTTCTCACGAATTTTCTTCTCTCGATGAACAGGAAGAAATAAAATGATGAAAGACGAGAATCATCGTATAATAATCATCATCGTTGGTTCTTCACAAACAACGAAATCAAAATTCGTTTCTAATCTCGTATTGTTTCTTCGGCGATCGGGAATGATAAAGAATTAATAAAAAAAAAAAAATAAATAAAAAGTTTTCATTAATAAAAAGTATAACATTTTCCGAGTCGTTCTGACGACGAAAAGAAGAAAAAGGAAACGAATTTAAAAAAAAAAAAAATAAAGAGAAAAAGGGGAAATAAAAGTCAATTATTTATCAATAATAAGAATATATAATATTAATTAAAGGTACGAACGAACGTAAGACGAACTCGAAAGATTGTTGCTTTTCTTTTTCTTTCTTTTTTCAAAAAAGTTATGTGGTAGAATCGAGAAACAGGAAACGTCTCGCAAATTTCATAACCGGTCTCTCTTTCTCTCTCTCTTTCTTTCTTTCTTTCTTTCTTTCTCTCTCTCTCTTATATGCACGTAAAGGGTCAACGCTTCCGCGTTTGCTTTCTTGTAGCTGCGAGTGTCGTTCCGCAACGAGGAAAAAGTGTATCGTACTTTGTCGTTACATGGAAAACATTACGTCTTCGGTATTGCAATATTGTAAAAATTGTTTCTTAAATTCTATCGTTATCTTTCTCTCTCTCTCTTTATTTCATACTCGGCAGAAAACTTTTCTTTCCTTTTAGCTTATACCATACACCCAGCAATTACGTACCTTCCGTTCATGTTATATCCTTAATACGGTTTATTTCTAAGTGCGTATGCGTGTACATGTATGTCACTAGTTTAGGCCGTTATCTCGTTAACGAGCTTTGTTAACATGTTCTCTATTTCTCTCTATCTCTCTGTATCTATCCGTCTTTCTCGATTTCTCGTTTAATCGAATTCGATTCTCTTCGCTTCTCCGCTAAAAAAAGTAACTCGACATGATCTCTCAGTAACGTTTATTAACGAAGCTATTATTCATTCGAATGTACATATTCGTTTATATACGTAAGATATATATGTATTATATATATATATATATATATATATATACGTAACACGAACGAAAATAATCACGATTGGCTATCTCTCGATTTAACATTTTCCCAGAGACCCTAAAAATCAGCCGAGCATATATCCTTCTGACCTCTCCCTCTTTTCTCTTTATTGTTCTGTTCTTTTCAAGCAACCCTCGAATGCAAACTAGATGAAAAATACGTTATCCGTATATATATATATATATATATATATATATATGTGTGTGTGTGTATATATAAAATATCGTATATCAATTGTTGATAACATTTTTATTTGTATATTGAAATTTATACCTGACGATATTTTCAAATCTGCTTAACGTTTTATCGTATTATATTATTCTATCGATTTATCATATTTCTCTCTTTTCGTTCCTACAAATTTTCAATTATTCAAACACTTCTTCAGATTATTCGATTAGTTCGTTAACAAATATATATGTATCCATGTACGTACTAATATTACATTTATTTCATTGATTAATAACTTATCTCTAAAGTCGATTGTAAAACATGACATGATAATTTCATTGAAAGACGATCGAATATTTCTTTCAATATTTCTTATAATGATTATTATATCGGTCATACCTACGTCTTAATAGATTTTCTTCATAAACTTTTCTCTCAATCATACTTTTCTATTTTTAATCTAAAAAAAAAAATATATATATATATATAATGACGTATTAAACACAGGTTTATTAATAAACCTATACCATAGTATATATACTTATCCCACGTAATATACGTACATATCTAAGTTCTAAAAGTTAACAGTTTAAATATATATTCTTAGTCTTTAAAGCGCCTTTGAAAACTTTGTAAAATTAGATGTCGACGTGTAACCAATGATATTCGAAATATGACGACGTCGATGGTGGGCGTATCTAGACGTCAAAGACGATGTCGTCAGCGTCGTCAACTTCGTCAACGTCGTCAACGTCGTCAACGTCGTCGTTGTCCTCGTCGTCGTCGTCAGAGACAACGAAATAAATGCTTGTGTTACGTCGCCTTGAACTGAGAATCTACAAGCTCTCTAGCAACAAGTGGCAACCCTCCGTTTCCGTTTTCCTTTTTACCGACTTCTCTTCTCTCGATATCCCTCTCTTTTTTCTCTTTTTTTTTTCTCTATCTATCTATCTATCTATCTATCTATCTATCTATCTATCTATCTATCTATCTATCTATCTATCTATCTATCTTTGTTTCTCTTTTTCTTTCTATCACTTTCTCCGAAGTACTTTGAAATGGAAAGGAACGCTCGTATCCTATAAAAGTAAAATTAATACTTCGACTCGATTCAATTTCATCTCCAATCGATTGATAAGTGAAAAAGAAAAAAGAACAAGCAAACTTGCTGAATCGAGATTAATATGTCTTGATAATAAGTCCGGTCTTTGTTTAGGATACAATTTGATACGCTTTGATCGTTCGTTCTGAATAAGGATTGAATGAGATCGAATGAGAATTAGAAAAGAATTATTGTTATCTTTTTCTTTTCTTTTTTTTTTTTTTTAAGGAAAATTTAAATCAACTCTTTTTATTTTCTTTTTATTTATTTATTTATTTTTTTGAAGGAGAGAAACTAGGAATAATCTGACGAAATTAATAAAGTAATTTTGATAAAATCGACGTAACTAATAAATTAAATTTGATAAAATCTAAGAACTTCAAACCGTACTTACTTAATCTTAAAGGAAAAATAGGAAAGGGAGAAAAAAGGAGAGAGAGAGAAAAAAAAGAAAGAGCTAATAAAACATATCCGATAAAATCTAAAATATTCGGAGAAATGAAATAAATGAAATTTCGATATTATCTATAACGTTGTCTGAGAGGAGAGAACTAACGAATCTCAATTTCGATAAAATCTACCAAGTCTAGGAGAAAATGATTTTAGAGAAATTGTCTACGAGACGAAAAACAAAAAGAAATAGATAAAATAAAACGTAATTTATTGAAACGATCGAAACGTAGTCTGAACGACAATCTGCGACGATCTAAGTGCGATATAATTTTAATTAATTAAAAAGAAAAAAACAAAAAACAAAAAGAGAGAGAGAGAAAAAAAGGAACAAAAAATAATTTTTCCATGTCGTTAAGAAAACATATTTTCGTTGATAAAACGACGGATGTTATTCGTCGAAAACTTCGTTCGAAAGTTATGGTATTTTCTACGATGTGTCTCCTCGACGTTAGTAGAAACGCTCGGAAGAGCACAGTGTTCAAAGTCCATGAATTGTGTAAGAGAATCTGTAGAGGAAGGCCCCCGAAGAGAGTCAGATACCGTGACAAGAAAGAACCTGATTCCGAACGGGGCAAACTCGCTAGACCCTTTCTTTCCTCTCTCCCCTTTTACCCTCTTCCACTCATCCCCTCTCCTCTTTCCTCACAAATACTCCTTCCATCATTCCTATTCCCTCCTTTCATCCCTTCCACTTTCTTTCTTCGTAGGGTACAGTGCAACGTGTACTATTATAATAAACTTCGAAGTCGATTCTCTCGCGGCACGCATCACTTTCGTTCCTTCGAAACTATTTCCGTAATTGCTTTCATTCCTGATATAATTAATTCTTTTTTTTTTTTAACGAAGATAATTCTTTTAAAGGAAAAAAAGAAGAAAAAAAGGGTGGTCCAAGATAACGACGTGGACAAAGTATTGTTTACGAGGAAATACGGATTTCGAGATAATCGAAGAAAAGTTTTGGTTAATATTATTTTATTTTTTTTTTTTTATTATCCATCTGTCCTTGTTATCATAGAAAATTTGTATATAATGTTCAAGTCGAATTAAAAAGAAATATATGTAAAAGAGAAGATAAAATTAGATAAAAGGAATTATTTTGTATAAACCGAAATATGCAGCCATTCGCCCGGTAGTACTTGCGTTACATTATTTAGATTATCGATAAATCGCAAGTAATACCGACCCAGATCTCACCACGTGGAGGTTGCTGCATTCGGAGATCCATGGAGTAATATAACGTATTCGTTATTCGATCATGATCGATCGAGGATTCATCAATCGCGACTTTTGTTTTTTTTTTTTTTTTTTTTTACAAATAATTTGCGCATACTGCAAATATACAAAGTTAGATGTATTTTATATATCTGATCATTACCATGTTACGTTCATTGTAATGAATATATTGTACGATAATAGATTGTATTATGACAAATCAAAAGTTTGGAAATTAAAAATTTAAATAAGATAGTTGCAGAAAAATTACGAAAAATATATTGTTCATAAATAAATGTTATAACGTTTTATAAATATATACATATATAAAATAAAAATAATAATAATAATATATATATAAAATAAAAAAGGAAAGAGAAGGACTGACCATAAAAAAAAAAAATCAGCAATCTGAGATTTCAAAGAATTATTAGAATCTGATAAAAATCTGGACATTCGATATTGCTTGATTACGCAAAATAATAAAAACATGATCGAAACGATATGTTAAAGAAAAATTATTTTACGTCACATAGAGCGATCACTAAAACTAATAATTTTATTGTCAAATAACTAAAAGTCTATGAAAATAAATGACTCCTGTCGAACATCCAAAGACATGTAATACAATTTTTGGGTTACGTGATCGATTTAGAAGAATGACATTGACAAATTGATGATCAAGAGATGACAAAGAGAAAAAGAGGACAGTTACCATAGCGGACAGATTTGTCGATCAAATAGCTGAACTTCTCACACCCTCACCTTTCAGTTCCAGAAATGATGAGGAGAAAATAGGATAGAACAGTTACATGATTCTCTGTGACACTTTTATAATTACAAAATAGCTACGAAGACGTCTCGGAATTCAATTACGAGAAATAAGAAAAAGAAGTAGAAGAAGGATTGTGTTTGAAACGATTTGTATCCTCTGTTGCAATATTATATTCGACTTAGCCAACTCGTAATCCTTTAAACGAACAAGCTCAAGCGATTTAATCGATGAAATATCTTTAATCGTATTTAAATGCTATATTTTCTTTATAATTTTTATTGATTTATGTTTTCTTTCTTTCTTTTCTCTTTTTCTTTTCTATCTCTCTCGTTATCGTTAAAAGTCGTTGTTTCGTTTGTTGCATTATGTTAGGTTTATGTAAATATCTTTGTATAATTGTTAATTAATGTTAATTAACAATAAAATATATCGCATATGAATTTTCTTCTAATTTCTGATACGATCAGATTCAATTTTTCTTTTCTTTTCTTTTTTTTTTCGTTTTACTACATCAAATAGTTTCATCATGTAACATTTAAATATTTTCTTATCTGGTTACCCTATTTTTAAAATACTTACGTTATCATAAATGAATAATAAAATATCTTGCATACGATTTCCTTCTAATTTCTAAGACTTCTAAATTCTAATTTCTCTTTTTTCCATTATCGCTTCTATTTGGTTTGTTTCATCACGTAACATTTATATATCTTCCTATTTGGTTAGTTACTTTGAATAATTAAATTTACGTAATTGAGCTATTCATTCTCATTGTATTTAATTTCCTTCTAATTTCTAAGACGATCGAGTTCGTATTTTCCGTATTATCGTCTGTCTCTCTATTTTGTTTATTTCATTACGTAACATTTATATATATGTTTCTATCTATCTGGTTACCCTTTGAATACTTAGGTCAATGCAATTCAGTAGTAAGTCCGTTGTATTTGATTTCCTTCTAATTTCTAAGACGATTGGATACATTTTTTTTCGTTATCATTTTTTTATTTATTTATTTATTTTTTGTTATTTCACTACGTAACATTTATATATCTCCCTATTCGATTATCGTTTTACCTTTGAATACTTACGTTATCGTGAACGAATAATAAAATATGTTGCATATGATTTTCTTCTAATTTCTAAGACGATCGTTCTCGTTTTCTTTCTTTTTTCTCTTTAATTAACGTTTCTGTTTCGTTTGTTTCACTACGTAACATTTATACACAAATCTATCTGATTACCCTATCTTTGAATATTTATATTAATCGTGAGTGTACATTAAAATGCATTGCATATAATTTCCTTCTAATAATCTAATATATTCAGATCCATTTGTTTCGTTATATTCTCTAAAGAATTTCTTTCGCTATGTGATATTTATATATCCCACTATTTCGTTAGTTTATATCTCTTTGAATATTCGCATTAATGTTAATGTACAATTAAATATATTACACACGATTTCCTTCTAATTTCTAATACTTACTCGTTGCTGTACCATTTCCATTGAGATTCAAGTTGGTAAATGGAAATAGAAAAATAAACGACGTACGCATGAGGAAATTTTGATAGAACCTTATTATAATTTAAAACATAGCATTCTTTTTTCAAAACTTTGAAAAACCTTATTATAATTATAAAAATATAATTTTGAAGTAATACTTAATACCGAGTCTCTAACGCGCGTTCGTTGATGTTTCTTAAGTCGAAAGAAAGAAATTTCTAAACAAATGTAACAAATTTTTTTAAATTGTTTGACACTATCATATCTCGTAATACAAAACGTCAGCACGATAAAAAAAGAAGAAAAGAAAAAGAAAGAAGACAAAGGACAAGACGTGCCGAATAATTCTGAAATTTGCTGAAACTTTGCGTAATATCCGGATACGAATACTTTCCATTGCTAAGCGGAAATTATAACCTGTCTCTTATCCGGTCCCTACCTACTTAAAGTTAAACATACATTCACACTTAAGTATTCTCCCTGCCTACGTATTACTATATATAAAAAGTAAACAATAAGCATTCGTTTCAACACACACACACTACGATTTTCTCGTATATCGTCAGGGTGCAATAACCTAAACTAGAGAGTATGTCCTGGGACACCTCCCACATCCTAACTCAAACACATATGTTTCTTAAATAATTATATAATCGACTGTCAAGGTTAATAATTATTACGTAAATGATTAAAGCAAAAAAACATATATATATATGTATTAGTATGTATTATACTCATATATATATATATATATATTATGTAGCATATACTATTATATATATTATATATAGTATTTACTAATATTATATGTATATAATATATATATATATAAATACATATAGTAATATATGAGTATATCAATGTACTTAACAAATTTTTGATAACTTAATATATAAAAAAACGATATTAATAATAATAATAATATATATATATAAATAAAAAAATGTCTTCACTCACTACTTAAGAAGTTCTGCGATGGCTCCAAAACACACGTCCGCGAAGATATGTAGGTTGAAATTGATAGAGGTTGGTCCGTAGGTAGTTGAAAATGAGGTAGATTGCTCCCAAGGTAGATTGAACATGAATTATGTCAACATAGTTGCAGTAGACCGATAAGACAAGATTACAGATGATGATAATCACGACGACGACGATGATGATGATGATGATAATCTTAAAAAGAATTGAAAAAGGAAATTTTTCTTAAATTTATTGCAATAATACAAACAAAAATATCAATCGTGAAATTTATTCATTATTATATTTATATTATTATTATTATATTATTATTGTTGTTATAATAATATAATACAAATTTCTTTATTATTATATTTATATTATTGTTATATTTATTATTATATTTACTCACCAATAATTTTTCTATAGAAAACTTGTAATTTCTCCTTCATCTTCAATGACGCACTGACTTTAATTCGCGAACAATATATATACGATTGTTTCAAAATACAAATATAACTTTTGTAAGAAAAAATTCTAACGTTCATTGACTGCTTTGCTCGCAGTTTATCGAAACACACTTGTTTTTTTAACATTCCTTGTTGAAATCACTTTAGAACGAATATTTCTAACTCGCAATTTTGATTTTATCTAAACGAAATAACACTTGTTAATAACACTTATTAATAACACTTCATTACCATTCTCACGATTGCTATAACGATCTGAAAAAAAGAAAAGAAAAGGACAAAGTTATTGGTATCATTCTTATAACAAAAAATTTGTTAAATTGTAAGAAAAATTTTTACAAAGTAAATTTATTTACCAAAGTCGATCCTTTATTTCGGACCATGACGAATAACGATGCACTAACACTGACTCTACTTCGCGAATTTCTATATTGCATCAAATTTGATTTTAATCGATTAATGTAACAAATATATAAATGTATTACGAGAAAACACCGACTCTAAAACGATCTTACGAATAGTCGAAATAACGATTGATATAACTTCGAAATGGCTGAAACATACAAAAGATAATACGACAAAAATAAATATCACTTTTAACGAAACATTTCTGAAAGTAACTCATTGAAAATATATTATATTCTAAAGTATTATTTCGGATTAATACGTAAAGTTTGATCTAATCAAAATTATTGAAAGCTTAGTATTTTTAAGATGTAGCTTTATATAATCATTGGCTTGATAAGTACGCAAGCAATATCAATTTCTCAGTTTTCACCACTTGGAAGTTTCTGCATACCGATATTTAATTACTAATTTCAAGTATTATTAATTTCTTAAATAAAATAATTAAATTGTATCGGTACTCTCGATGGCGACTAATTTATCAAATTATACAAATTCCTATACTAGATAATATATAATGATGATCTTTCTATAATATGAAATATTACGTTAGAAAGTTAAAGTAAAAATATTCGATCAAGAAATATAATTTCAACGAAATGAATAGTTGCTTTTCCTACGCAGATAGATCTGTACTCGTCGAGATACTGTTATATGAATGAAGAAGATTTCTTTCCCGACCTTGAGAGAGTTCGAACGCTCGAGTGTTTTTATTTTGCTCTTGGAAGTTGTTTCCTGGAAATCTACAGTCGAATATCTATTTACATGACGAATGATTCTCTCTTTCTTTCTCTATGTTAATCCTCGTTCTATGTTATTAAAAAAAAAAAAATGAACATACCTGTACGTATGACTAAGAGAAGAGGACGTATAAGAAACTGGTGTATTGTGTCCTGTCTCGTGTATAATTCTTGGAAATCTGAAAAGTATAACATCATATTATTGAGTGTATATGTTTGTATGTATGTGTTATATGTATATATATAAACGTGTATAGAAAAATCTATTCTGTGAAGTATAATATAAATTTATATTTTACATACATATATATAATATATTTGTATTATACATATATATACAAACATGAATATTATATATATATATGTACATATATTATTTATGTATATAGGAGTATATATGAAATATAATTAAAATTATATTATATTAAATTTAATATTATAAATATTTAATATTATAAATATTATAATTAAAAATTGATCAAAATTGTTACAATTAAAATTATTGATCGTGAAAATAAAGCTGAAAAATTGAAGAAAAAGTATGACGTAATAACTCCTTGTGAAATGGAGAAGAGAAGAGGAGGAAAAGAGAGAGTTTTATTTTTCGCTGATATCTTTTGAACGTGATAATGCCCAGACTTGAAAACTCGGCCATTTGAAAATCGCTCGTTCAGCTATCGATTCATATATCGGAAGAGCTTGTACGTTAGAAAAAAATATGCTGATTACCTGTAATTATGCGGAGCGACGAAGCACCGTCGTTGTAGTCTTGTCAGCCCATCCAAAATAGAAAAGTAGAGCCCTTTGTTCGTTCACAGAACGTCATTTCCAATACCTAATGAGTCAATGAAAATATTAATTTTTTTTCAATGATTATTAAAAAGTAATATACGATATAAAATTAAAATTAAAGCCATGAAAAATCTGATCGATCGGAACTATTAATATCGACAATGATTTCTGATTAAATAAAGATACATTTTTTAATTAAGAGCGAGATATATATATATGTATTATATGTATACGGTTATATATGAACATCGAATATATTACGAAATACGATCGATCGTGTTAATAAATAAAGTATTATCAATTAGAGAGTCGTTAAATATCGATAGCCATTAATAATAAAAATTTAGAAAATTCGGAAAAAAGTTATTACGTAATAGCGTCGTCCCATTCATTACACCGGTATCGAAAGAATTTCGAGACGCCGATGTTATTTTCGCGAATATCTTTTAAACGCAAAGTTATCGCGACTTGTTAACAATGAATGTTAGAAAAGGCGTTATAAGGAATCGATTGATATATAAGGAAGGATTGTACGCTAGAAAAATGATACTAATTACCTGTAATTAACGAGGACGATACAGATTCCGTGTCGAGCTTGTGTCAATCGAACGAATATGACGACCTTGCCCACTGCGTGAATGTTGAATAGTTCGCGCATGCGCAAAACGTCGTTACCTTTAATACATTGCTCGTCAAACGATATATTATCATTTTATTTTCGTTGTTATTAAGAAATAGATATAATATAAGATCTATGAAAATTGAAATCACGAAATATATTATTAATTCGAATTAATACAATAGATAATTGTTTTCTGATCGAATAAGTAAAATAGACAAAGACACATATGTATATCACGTAGTAAGTACTTGCATACATATTCCCTTCAATTTCTAAAAAAAAAAGAAAAAAACAATAATAAATCGATCGATTAATAAAAAAATGTATCTTTCCTCGTGATATCTTTATCATGACGATATTCAATAAAATGGTTATATTAATTATGATTGATCACATTTATTTCATACGAAAATAAAATGTTTCTCTGATAGCTTATAAACATTGAAATAATTTATAATTCAAACAAGATATTTAAGTGTTATAATATTTGACGTATATCGATTGAGAATTATTGAGAATATTTTGATTAAGTTCGTAGAAGAAATTACGTATTAAACGGGAAAATAATGCGTTCGAATATCACGAGATAAAAGAAAAGAATTGAAGTTACGTAGTCGATACATGTACTACTGACCTATATAAAATTGGCATACTGACCTATATAATTTCTTAGAAAATATGTATGTAAGTACCTGCTTTTTCAATGCCAAGGTAGACGACGGGATAAAAAAAAAAGTCGTTCGTTGCTTTTACATAGATATATTCACACAAGCATACGAATACCTGGAATCGAGCTCTCGGCGACGAAAAACGATCAAAAAGAAAGACTATATATATATATGTATGTATTTATGTATATATCTGTTTTCTCGAGACATGATTTTCTTATATATATATATGTACACACACACACACACACACACACACACACATTCTTGGAAGACATAGTCCATTTCTTATTTCAATACAGATTGGTAGGAAATGTATTTTCTCGTTGAAAACGAAATGCAAGCGACTGATACGTAAGAGAAAGAAAAAAAAGTAGACAATATTTTTCCTGTCGGTTCGTCCTAACCGTCTTTCTGTTTCTTTTTTTTTCTTTTCTTTTCTTTTCTCTTTATTACGAATTATTCTATAACGTATGATGTTTAAATACGCATTAGAAGAGAATGATTGAATTTTATTTAAATATTGACGAAACAATATATAGCGGATTGTTATAAAAATAATTCTTTTCTTCTACGAACGATTTGTATCGTCCAATCGAAATTTCTTTAATATTGAATAATTATTTAATAAATCAAATAATAATAAATTGAATCGTGTTTAAGGATCGAGCGATATCGTTTAATACAAATATTTCGTTCGAGTTTTCATTTTACGAAATAACATTGAAATAAATAATTTAAGGTTAGGTTTGTTGTTTTCTTGGAATCTTTCTTTAGCACGATACAACAAACAGCATAGCAACCAAAGTGAAAAAAGGAGTATGAGAGAGAGCATCGACATCGTCGTCATCGTTGCCGTGAAACGTTTTTCTTTTCTTTTTCTACTGTACACCGAACGAGAATCAGCGTGAAAGGCGGTGGTTACTCGTTAGAGTAACTTTAATGAGTCACCCTTCTTATATCCTTAGAAGCGCTTTATGGGAATGGAAAGTAGAGAGAGAGAGAGATAGAGAGAGAGAAAAAGAGAGAGAGAGAGAGAGAAAGAGAGAGAGATAGAGAGAGAGAAAAAGAGAGAGAGAGAGAGAGAAAGAGAGAGAGATAGAGAGAGATAGATAATGAGTGATTATGTCGATTCAACGAGCTCTCATAATTCCTAGTGATTTCAAGTCATTCATTCAGTACTTGTAGATTATCATTGTGTGCATAGATTAATAAAAAAATAAAAAAAAAAAATGAACAAATAAATATTAAGCTTGAAAATGTATAGTTTGTATAATGTCGTTTGTTTGTTATTAGTTTTTTCTTTTCAGCTTTATTTTATTTTTCTTCAATGTGTAATATATCTTGAATTTAATGCGACGTGTAATATATATCTATGCAATAACATTACAAATTATGTTAATGATAAGGATATTGATGATAGTAATAATTAATGTGTATAGTAATGAAACTATGTGTGATATTTTGTTATAGAAAAAAGGAAGTACAAGAAGAAAGTCAAGAGATATGCCATGAAAATGCAAGATTATGTTTTTCTTCCATCGAAGTTCGCTAAACTCGATCCAGATTCGTTTAAAAGTAAATCGACGTTTGCCGTAGAAATAAAACCTAAACAAGGATATCAACGTAAAGAGGAACAACGATTGCAAAAGTGTCCGTATTGTCTTGCACAATATTACAAGGTAATGAGTCATTAGAATTGTTTTTATTGTTATTCCCCTTTTAAACGATCATTTCTAAAAGATCGAACGAAATTTCTTTGATTTCAGTTGAAGAAGAAAGTGATCGATGATCGAAGCAGTTATTGTCCGTTTGATCTTTTCTCTGGTGATGAGAAACGTATGAAAGGAGCTATCGAATGCTTGTTAAGATCACCTCAAAACAATTTGAAAATCTTCAAGGATGGAACGATCGTCTACGATCATGAATTTTCTACGAATGATCTTGAAACTGTATTAAACGATTGTTATCAAACTGTTGATATTTGTACAAAAGAGACCACTGTCAACTTGTTCAACAATTTGATTTGTGCTATACTTTTGCATTCTTATCCTCAATGTAAACGTTCAGAGTTAACGCAAGCTATGTTTGAACGTAATCGCTTTTATCATATTTCTGAACGTGACTCCCAAGTTATTCGTGACACCAACGAGAAACTCATTTCGAAAACAAAAAAACTTTTTTATCTTGTACAGGAAGTAAGAATTTAATTTCTTGATAAATTATTCGTTGATATGATATAGATATAAAAATTATCACTTGATAAAATATTATTCATTTAACTTTTTTTATAGAGATGTAAACGCGAATGTAATAATCTACCTAAGAATTGTGTATTGGAACGAATACTTTCCATGCAGAGATTACCATATGTCGGTACAGAATATATCTATGATATCTACGATAAATATTCGACAGTGATAAACGATGAGATCATATACTCTCATTTAATAAATTCTTCTTGGAATTATACGAAAGAACACGAAGATTCTAATGGAAATCGTGCTGATAATTGGTCGAGTACAGATTCTAAAATTAGAGAGAATATTGAGTTAATTAAAAGTACGAATCGATGGAAAGAAAATTTTTCTTGCTACAACGAAGAGTGCATAGATAAAAGTAATAATAAAATTGTCGAATATAATAGTGATAGAACGTCTAGTAACATAATTAATAAGGATTTAATAGCGTTACAAAATTATCTTTTGTTTTGTACTGCAAGAGATTGTTCAATATTAATAACTTTTCGACAATTAAAACCGTAAGTTGTGTTTACGTCATTAGAATTGATTTTAATTTCAATCAATATAAATTTAATGTTTATATTTTTTTACAGCGAAGCACTGTTGTCCGTTCCACAAGAATATGTGATTAAAATATCCGAAGATCTTTGTTTTCTTACCAGTGTTAATGTTTCCGACTTGGATCCAAAGAGTATGCACAGTATTGAAAGGCATCGTCAAAGAGACATAAATATTCTTGATGCGGTAATATCTATACTGAAAGAAGAACTATCTCTAAATGATCATCAATGAATATCCAAGATAGATATTTAAGTATGTTGAATTTTATTTTTATTTATTGATTATCTTAATTATTTTAATTATATCTCTTATACAATCATATTATTAACCTCAAATTGACGATTCTTTTTTTCATAATTTTATTTACATTACAATATGAATATTTTATTATATGGAACAATCTGCTCAAAAAAATAGATTATTATTCCATTAATTAATTAATAATAATAATTGCAAAGTATTATTAATACCATAATAAGTACATTAAATAATTATTTAAGGTAATATAAATATTACAAAGTACAGATAAATATGTATAAAATTCAAAAGGATATAATGTCTGAATCTTCTCTAAATTTCTCACATTAAACGAAAAGTATAAAAATTATTTCCTATCATATTCGCAGTTCGATTACGGATTCTATAAGAAGCGTAAATTCGAAAAGAAAAACTAAAATTTATTGCTAATCCAAATCTTAATTACAAAGGTAACTGGTATCGTCGTGTCGGTATATCGATTACGTATGTGGTGGCGCTGTGATCGTTTCATTATTACGTCATTCATTCCGCGGGAGAATTTAATATGAATAAAACGTATTGTAGAAATATTTAAGCTAAAGCATTATTAAATGAGTGATATTTCGTATCTTTTTCGTATATAAAAATTTCTTTTTTTTTTATAAGAATGAATGAAAAATAATTATAAATATAATATCATTTAAAGTGTGCTTACCAGGGGTTATGTTTTTCTCTATTTTTTATCTGCATCTTCTTTTTGTTGGTTTTAAAAGTAATATAAGATGGACGTTTATGAAATTATTAAAAAAAAAAAAAATTTTTTTTTAATAATTTTCAAGTAAATTATTTTGTAAATATATTTTTTGAGGCGAATAAAATGTAGATGCATTATTGTATGCATTTTGATTGCACCCTTTAACGCATTGATATTTTCCCTGTGTTATATAATAATCTGTCATGACAGTGATAAAGTAATCGAATTTTCGTAGCAATAGACTCTAAGGTGCAAGGCCGTTCAACAGTTATGAATGGCACGGTTGAAAAGTGGGGAAAGTCAAGCAACGTCAGGACCGAAACAAAAGAAGGTGCAAAACAATGCACCCCTTTTATTAAAACGGCGTTAACATTTTTGTTCAGTCTTATAATTAAATATCGAAATTTTACATGAAAATTTTATAAATCATATTCTATTTACGTACATAAATTATTATCGACAATCATTTCCACTAGAAAAAACGTATCGTCGTGTATAAAAAGTATTAATTAATTCGAATCGTAAAATAACGTTTAAACGAACAATTGACATAACCTAACGAATTATTTTAAATGAACGATAACCGATCGATCGATCGATCGATATCGACAGTGATGGAACAAAATAAAACAAAACAAAATGACATAAAATGATAATAAAAAAAGAACATTCGGACGTAATGAACGTAATAATTTAACTGGATATCCTACATACGCTTATTAAAGTCACGTTATTTCAACGGTCGCATTTACTCGTATCTTCATGTAGAATGCGGGGACGTGAGAAAGAGGAAAACCTTAATTACGGAATTAACGTCATCGTTGACAATCTATCTCCTTGTTTCAGACATTTATACTTTCGCCTACTTCACACTTTTCACAAATAGAACAGAAACAAAATTCCTACTGTTTTTGAACAATCTATATACAAAAAAGAAAGATAAAGAAAGAGCAGAAATAAAGTTAAAATAAATAATCAAAGAATTTCAACGAAAGTAAATTTTCATTAAAAATTCATATTTAATACATTACGAACAGGGCACTCGAGACGAGTAGATACATTATTGAACATAACCCAAGTTCGTTCGACGATTGGTCGACGAGCGCGAAACATCGTTCATCTTCGGCTATCATCGGTTCACGATTCTCTACGAGCTGTATATGTATGAAAGAGACAGAGAGAGGGAGAGAGAGACAGACACAGAAACAGAGAGAGAGAGAAAGAGAGAGAAAGAGAAAGAGAAAGAAAGAAAGAAAGAGAGAGAGAGAAAGGAACAGGATAAAGAGGGCGATAGAGAGCGCGCCCTTCGATAGAAGCAAGTAATAATAATAGTAGTAATAGTAGTGTAGTAGTAACAGCAGACACCACCACCATACTACTACACTAGGATCACACCACTATACTATTACACAGCACTACCATTACCACTACATACCAACAATAATAGCAGCAGGAGCAGCAGCAGCAGCAGAACCAGCAGCACCACAGAGCACGAGCGCACGAATACAAATACAACTACCAGTAACAGCGGACGACGGCGGCAGCAGTGGCAGCAGCCCTTTTCTCTTCCCCCCACCACCATTACTCGTGAGCCGGAGCCCGAGTTATTGCGCCCCTCCTTGGTTGGCGAGGCCGAAACGCAGGGCGCTCGTCAGTCGACGTTCGTAAATGGCTACGTATCGATGTCGAGTGCCTGTAGCGAGCTCGTGAATCGTCCTACGTGATGACGGCTCGTCACTGAACCTCGGACGGCGATGGGCACGCAAAAGCCGGTAGAATGGGCCAATTCGCTAATTGCGCGTTTCGAGGAACAGGTACACACAATCGGTCGCGCCCCCGATTTTCATTCTTTCTTTCTTTCTTTCTTTCTTTCTTTTTCCCCTTTTTGGCCTGTCTGTCTCTCTTTCTCTTTGTATCTGTATCTATATCTATCTATCTATCTATCTATCTGTCTGTCTCTTTTTCTCTTTCTCTCCTTCTCTTTAGCTCTCTTTCTCTTTCTCTCTCTTTCTAACTTGACACATATACGTATATACGCACTCATACACGTAAAGCTGTTTTCTGCCTTCCGAACGGCAAGCCCATCTTCTTTCTCTTTTTCCAACCCTCTTCCGGTGTTCGACATTTCTCTCTCTCTCTCTCTCTCTCTCTCTCTCTCTGCCTGTCTCTGTCTCTCTTTTTCATATTCATCTTATTCATTCTACTCATTCGATTTGATCTGATTCGTTTGATGAATTTCTTCCTTAATATGATGAACAAAAGAAAAAGAGAAAAAGAGAAGAGAATTTTAGAGGACTCTCTCCTCTAAAATAAAAAAAATTAATATAAGAACAAACAAAAAAAGATAGAAGGAAGACAAGTGGACGAACGCGATTCGGTTCGTAGAATACAGCACGTATGTACTTTAAAACAGTGTACGTATGTATGTAGGAATCGACAAAAAAAAGAAATATATATATATATATATATACGTATATATACATATAAAAAAAGAACGACATGAAAGCACACGATATGCATGGACGAAATTTTTTAAAGTAAAAAAAGAAAAAGAGAGAAAGAACGTCCTCTTCGTTTTTCCCTTTTTTCAATTCATCCGATTCTCTCTCTCTCTCTCTCTCTCTCTCTCTCTCTGTCGCTCGCGCGCGTACACGCCTCTTTTCTTTTAATCTCCTTGCTCTTTTCCTCCCTCCCTCTATGTACTGATTCTTTTCTCTCTCTCTCTTTCTCTCTTTCTCTCTCTCTCTCTCTCTCTGTCTGTCTCTCTCTCTCCTCTCTACACGCGGTTGCTTGCGGTCACGGAAGTGTCAGACGGTGAACGATCGCCGATGGATTGTGATTAACGAACGTTTTCAACGAATGAACGAAAGGGGCGGTTACTCTCTCTCTCTCTCTCCCTCCCTTCCCCTCCCTCTCTCCCTCTTTTTCTAATTCGATTCACATAAAATACATTTTCTTTTAACCTTAAAGATTACTAGAATCGATACGATATTTCCTGATTTTTATTAATAAAGTTCGATATGAGAAGGATGGAAAAAGGGTTGAAAGGGAAGATAAACAAAAAAAAAAGGGGGAGCAAGGAAAGAAGAAGAGAAAAAAAAAAAGAGAAATAGAAGCACTTGGTCGTGTCGTTCAATTCGCTCATTCATGGAAAGATGCTTCATCGCGCTCCCTTTCACCCCTCCCCTCTTTTCTCCCCTTTCACGCTTTGACCTTCGCCCCCACCCCTTGGCACACTCACCCTCTCTGTTCTTCCTCCTACTTCGACGCGGGAGCTATTCAGTAAAGGTGTATATAGCCTGGCCCATCCCGTCCACTTTCAGCCCCTCCTTTTACTCACACAAACGTTGTCCCCTTCGTGCTGCCGATGCATGAATGAAAATTGTATTCGCTCGGCGCACGATTCATATCACATCATCAACTAAAAAGAGATGCCGAATCTTCGCTTTAGATATTCTACATACGAATGAAACTTGGAAATGTCGATATCTTATCGTTCGTCTCTTTCTCTCTCTTTGTCTGTTTCTCTATCTGTCCTTGTCTCTCTGTCATTTGCTATGCTTCTTCGTTCAAAGACATATGGTTAGACCATTTTCAAAGCCTTCGATCCAATCCTTATTATTTTACTCGTCTAATCTCGGTCATGAGCACGAACGAACATATCCGAACACGTTCGCACGAGATTGATACTTTTTCTACTATGTCTTTTATTCTGAAAAGGACGAAAACTGATTTGATATTGATATTGAAGTTATTATTGAAATTCGTTTCGTCGACAAAGTGAAAGACATGTTTATGGGAATGCTTCGTTTCGATGTTTGCATTGTAAAATAATAGTAGTAGTAATAGCAGTAGTAATTGTATAGTAGTCCGTTTGGACGATCTCTTTTTTAAGTTTTCATTGTATATAATACTCTTTTATATTTGTTTGATCCTTATACGTACGCGTGTATGTACACAGCTGCCGTGCCGTACCGGTCCTCAAACCACTCACTCTCGCTTAAACGAAGAAAGAAACAAAAAATGTTTGATACAAATATCTCGATATCGTTTCTCTCTTGTAATATCTGGCCTCACAAAGATGTTACAACGCGTCAACGAAATGGCACCTTCTATCGGAAATCCACGTACCGATCAAGATCGTCAATGTTATGAATCTATTATCATCGTTTTGGATACGTTAGAAAAATGTCTTGTTAATCAACCAAGAGACACCACGAAATACGACGAGGCTATGAACGTAAAGTTATTGCTTAGAGAGATATGCCAGTTTATAGGTGATTACGATTCTATTTGTCATTTGCATTATCGTTCTTTTAACTTTATATCAATTTTTTATACGACTTCATTTTTTATATAAAACGTTATTGCTTCTTAGACATACCAAATGATATCCCTCAACATGCGCATCTTAAAAACTTGGCTAGCAAAGTACTATTTGCCTTGAGCCTAAACTTTTTCAGCGCAGTTTTTAATAGAATATCTGCCAGACTGCAAGAGTTATCTAATTGCGGTGATGAAAATCCAGATTATAGCGACATCGAATTAATTCAGCATATCAACATTGACGTGTATAGATTAACAAAACTTTTGAATGGTATGATACTTTTACTTTCTGTCTTTCTTTGGATATGTGTACTTCTCGTACACATACTTTGAAATGTAAATATTAATTCTATATTAATTCTGCCTTTTATAGAAACTATACAAAAATTTAAACAACTCAAGAAATCTGCTCATCTGGTTCTTATGAATTCATTGGAAAAAGCAATTTGGAATTGGATGGATACTTATCCGCATGAATTTGCTGATATTCAAAGGAGACCTAACGAGGATTTGGCTAAAGCATGCGAAGAACTTTTTGATATTCTTGATGTATACGTCGATAATAAGAAAGGAAGAAATGCTGCTCTTTGGCCGCTGCAAATTATGTTGCTAGTATTATCGCCTAAAGTATTGGAAGAAATTGTCAATGCGGATGCTGGTATATCTATTTCACAGAAACATGAAAAAAAAAGACAATTTATAACTAGCATTAAACAAGGTTTGGCAACTCATGGCAGTTCCAGTAGACATTTGGTAGAAGCTGCCGCTGTAACGTGCGTTAAGCTTTGTAAAGCATCCACGTATACAAATAATTTGGATTCCAATAACGTCATTTTTAAATTAGTACAACAAGTAATGAACGATCTAACGGTACTGTTGTTTAATCCCTGCAAGCAATTCTCTCGTGGACAAAATTATATTGCTCAAGATGTTGATTTAATGATAGATTGTTTTGTAAGCTGCTTCCGTATAAAACCAAATAATAATAAAGTACTTACATTTGAATTTCCATTGACATACCAATTCGTTTTGGTCAGTTCGTTATACAAGTAAGACTTGAATCTATTCAGATAATTTTGTTAAATCGCATAATTGTATCGTTCATACAAACATTTATTTTTATTTGAAATTATATTTCAGAATCGTGACAGAATCGAGACTCCCATGGTGGCCTCAAATAGATTTGGTATATTCACGAAGTACGGAACTTAGAAATATGTTTACCGATACATTGAACAAAGTAACGCAGAGTTATTCGCACACGCCGTTGCGAATGATACAAAGCTTAACTCTCAAGGGAAAAGAACAAAGTAAATGCAAGGATAGAGGGGAAGAGGTTTTTAGTTACAAAAATTTGCTCTTATGTATGGTACGACTTATTCACGCAGATCCCATGTTGATGTTAAATGTACGTATCATAAAATGTAGTATGTAACACATACGTAAAATAATTCGTATATCCTTTCACGTTTATTCAATATTTTTTTTTAGAATCAAGGTAAAGCTGGACATGAAATGCAAAGTTCAACGTTAGAATTGATCAATGGTCTTGTTACTTTGGTCCATCAAACAACGATGCTAGATATAGCTAATGAAGCAATGGAAGCATTGTTAGTATTACATCATCCTGACAAAATCAAAGCATGGAATCCGGAAGCTCCAATGGAGACTTTTTGGGACATTAGTTCTCAAGTACTTTCTTCAATTTCTGAAAAACTTATTCAACATCAAATTTTCAACTATACCGGTATATTGAAATGGCTTAGAGAGATTTTAATTTGTCGAAATGGGTTTCTCTCGCAAAATAAAGATTATGCTAACGTGGGTAGTCAAATTGCTACGTGTAAGCAAGCGCACATTAAACTTGAGGTTTGTTTTATATATTTGAACAAGTACACGTTCTCTTTTTCGAGCTGAAAAAATTGCGTATTAACGAAGTATTAATTTTTTTTTTTTTAATTTTTTTTCCTACATATAGGTTGTCCTCTTTATGTATTTATGGAGCATTGATATGGAAGCTGTCTTGGTATCTATGTCATGTTTTGCATTATTGTGCGAAGAAGCTGAGATTCGCTGTGGTAGCGATGAAGTAACTGTGACGTGCCTACTTCCCAATTATCATTTATATATTGAATTAGCTCAAGCTTCTACTATATTAACCACTGGTGAGTTTCACACTCAATGTAATTCCAACATTGTGCACAATTAGTCGTTGAACAAGAAGGATTAGATACAAATACCAGAAAAAGAAAATTAATGAAATATTAAAGAACTTATGTTTGTAACAGCCAGCGGGGATAGTAGAATAAATAATCATGAACATAATCATGGTAAGTTTGAATATGAACGAATAATTGTCTAAACCATCTTAAAGGAATAAGATTGTTTTCTTTTTTTTTGCATTTTTTCTTGTCATTCTTCTGTTACATTTTACATTTACTGTTTAACGAAATAAGAGACTGTTTAGAATTAATTTTTAGGACGAGCTGCTTTACAGAAGAGGATTATGGCCTTGTTGAGAAAAATTGAACATTGTGTAAATGGTGTTCAACCTGTGTGTATTTTGATTTATTTTTATTAGACGAAACGTTGAAGCGGAACGATTTGATTAATAATATTATTCGTATTTAGGCATGGGAAGAAACGTATAAAAACTGGGAGGTAATGTTACGACAATTATCTAATTATCCCAAAACAAAGACGGAAGATGGTCAAGTTGAATCGTTTCATCGTAGTACTGGAAAGAGCTTGATGAGAAGATCTTCTCATCAAAATTCGGAACATGAATTAGATGAACAAATTAACGAATGGGCAAATATGACAGGGTTTCTTTGCGCGTTAGGTGGAGTGTGTTTACAAAAACGTTGTTCCAATAGATTGCTTTCTGGATTACCACCAAATCCTGAACCTAAAAAGGGCTCAGCAAAGCAGTTAGAAACGATACCTTGTTTATCGAGCGCCAGTCAGGATGTACAATATTGTCTAGTTACACAATTCGTATTCAATCTTCTCAGATTATTAACATATAATAATGAAAAGTTTGGAGCACAAATACAAAAGCATGTTCAGGAATTAGTCGGCCACGAAATGAGCCCTGCTTTATATCCGATACTGTTTGACCAAATAAAAAGTATAGTAGAAAAATTCTTTGATCAAGGGCGAGTCATTGTATTAGATGTTAATACACAATTTATTGACCATACGATCTTTATAATGAAGAACGTATTGGATTCTAAAACTGATCAACCATCGGAATATCTTGGAATGACTAGTATAGAAGGAATGACATTAGCAATTGTTAGATACGTTAGACATTTGGATATGTCGGTACATTCCATTCATATTAAGACCAGATTGTGTCAGCTCGTCGAAGCGATGATGAAAAGGCGCGACGATTTAGCATTTCGACAAGAGATGAAATTTCGAAATAAATTAGTGGAATACCTGACCGATTGGATAATGGGTGCTACGCATCAAATAGCTCCGCCCAGTGGTGCTGATGTTACGATTATTACAAGGTATGACAAAATATAATACAAGTATAATATGATATGGTGAAATTAATTCGAAATAAAGTAGTTAATTAAAACGTCTTATAGAGATCACATTTGTTGAATTTAATTTAATAATTCAGGGAATTGGATCAAGCGTGTATGGAAGCAGTAGGAGCATTGTTACGTGGACTTCCTCTTCAACCTGAAGAATCCGATCGTGGTGATCCCATGGAAGCAAAGTCACAATTATTTCTTAAGTATTTTACACTTTTCATGAATTTGTTAAATGGATGTAACGATGGGGCAGCCGACGAGAAAGATGTAGTGTCACGACAACCACAAATAATCGGCAAATTGTCTACGTTACGTAATGCTACAATACAAGCAATGAGCAATCTTCTCAGTGCTAATATTGATAGTGGCTTGATGCATTCTATAAGTAAATATAATTCTTAGAGATATGTTTAGCATATACAATATCTTTCTTTCTTTTTTTCTTCCTTTTAAATTTCAATTGCAATCCTTAGGTTTAGGCTACAATCCGGATCTTCAAACACGAGCAGCTTTTATGGAAGTGTTGACAAAAATTCTACAACAAGGAACCGAATTTGATACGCTTGCTGAAACAGTATTGGCTGATAGATTTGAGCAATTAGTTCAATTAGTTACAATGATCAGTGATAAAGGAGAATTACCTATCGCTATGGCATTAGCTAATGTAGTAACGACAAATCAGATGGACGAATTGGCACGCGTTTTCGTAACCTTATTTGACGCAAAACACTTGCTATCACCGTTGTTATGGAATATGTTTTATCGAGAAGTTGAAGTATCTGATTGTATGCAAACACTTTTTCGTGGCAACAGTCTTGGGAGTAAAATTATGGCATTTTGTTTCAAGATTTATGGCGCTAGTTATTTGCAAAGTTTATTAGAACCATTGATTAGGCCTTTGCTTGACGACTGTACAACAGGATTTGAAGTTGATAGCGCAAGAATAGACGCGAATGAAGATATAGAACAAAATGGACGTAATTTGATCGCACTGACTCAAAAAGTATTTGATGCCATAGTATCCTCTGCTGATAGGTAAGATATTGCCTTTTGCTCAAGTATAATTTAATATATCGTATTGCTCTATATTTTAGTTAGCTATTTCGGTATTACTCTTTTAGTTTCTATTTTGTTTATTCTTTATTTTTTATTTTTATTTCTCTCTTTTTTTTTTTTTTTAGATTTCCTCCACAATTGCGCTCGATGTGTCACTGTCTATATCAAGTACTCAGTAAAAGATTTCCTCAGTGTCCACAAAATAACATCGGTGCTGTTGGAACGGTGATATTCTTACGTTTCATTAATCCAGCTATAGTGTCGCCTCAAGAAATGGGAATAGTAAATAAACCAGTACCGATACAAGTCAAACGTGGTCTCATGCTGATGTCAAAGATATTACAAAATATAGCAAATCACGTTGAATTCAGTAAAGAACAACATATGTTACCTTTCAATGATTTTCTTCGAGCACACTTTGAAATAGGCAGAAGATTTTTCATACAGATAGCATCGGATTGCGAAACGGTTGATCAAACCAGCCATCCTATGTCCTTTGTATCCGATGCAAATGTTTTAGCTTTGCATAGACTTTTGTGGAATCATCAAGAACGAATTGGTGACTATCTAAGTAGTAGTAGGGACCACAAAGCTGTAGGTAGAAGACCTTTTGACAAAATGGCTACATTATTGGCATATCTTGGTCCTCCAGAACATAAACCAGTCGATTCTCAGTGAGTTAGAAATATGAATAATATATTTATCAATCATTTCCATATGCGTTTATAATTCAGATCTTTTTAATCCTACTTTCTCAACAGTTTATTATTTTCATCTTACGCTCGATGGTCAAGCATTGATATGTCGTCGACTAATTTTGAAGAAATCATGGTGAAACATAACATGCACGAATTGGATGAGTTTAAAAGTATCAAAAGCTTGAACATATTTTATCAAGCAGGAACAAGCAAACAAGGCTATCCAGTATTTTATTATATTGCAAGACGTTATAAGTACGTACTTTTTGTTACATTGATTTATCCTTGACATTTGATGTTGCAACACTATCATCCTTTTTTTTTTTTTTATAGAATCGGAGAAACTAATAGCGATTTGTTAATATACCACGTCATCCTTACTTTAAAGCCATTTTGCCATTCACCATTCGAATTGGTCGTTGATTTCACTCATACTTGTTCCGATAATCGATTTAGAACGGAATTCTTACAAAAGTGGTTTTACGTGTTGCCTGCAGTCGCCTATGAAAACATTCACGCTGCGTACGTTTATAATTGTAATAGTTGGGTACGAGAATATACAAAATTTCATGATAGAATCCTGGCACCTTTGAAGGGAAATCGTAAAGTAGTTTTCATCGATGGGCCTGGTCGTTTAAATGACGTTATCGACATGGAGCATCAGAAATTACCCGGAGCAACTTTGTCTCTTGACGAAGACTTGAAAGTTTTTACCAGTGCTTTGAAATTATCCCATAAAGATACTAAAGTTTCCATAAAGGTTGGACCAACTGCTATACAAATTACCTCTGCCGAGAAATGTAAAGTATTATCACATTCCGTTCTCTTAAATGACGTTTATTACGCCTCAGAAATAGAAGAAGTTTCATTGGTAGATGACAATCAGTTTACCCTTACTATATCCAATGAAGCTGGTCCATTATCCTTTATTCACAATGACTGTGACAGCATTGTGCAAGCTATAATTCACATAAGGAATAGATGGGAATTATCACAGCCAGATTCTATGTCAGTTCATCCTAAGATTCGACCTAAAGACGTGCCTGGTACCTTATTAAATATGGCTCTATTAAATCTTGGCAGTTCTGATCCAAACTTACGAACGGCCGCGTACAATCAATTGTGTGCATTAACGGCAACGTTTGATTTAAAAATTGAAGGTCAACTATTGGAAACCTCTGGTTTATGTATACCATCGAACAATACAATTTTTATTAAACATCTCAGCGAGACATTAGCCGCAAACGATCCACATTTAACTCTTGAATTTCTCGAGGAATGTATTCAAGGATTTCGAGTGTCTACCATCGAATTGAAACATTTGTGTTTGGAATACATGACGCCATGGTTGAAGAATTTGGTCAAGTTTTATAAACCAAACGACGAAGGTGGCAAACGTCAGAAGCAAGTATCGCAAATAATAGAAAAACTTATTACGTTAACGATCAAAGAGGTCGAAATGTATCCAAGTATCCAAGCTAAAATCTGGAGCACCATTGGAAGATTACCCGAATTAATAGATACGGTTCTTGATAATTTTATTCAACGTAGCGTTGGAAACGAATTGGGCTCGCCGAGAGTTGAAATAATAGCGGATACAGCTGTGGCTCTTGCTTCTGGAAATGTTCAATTGGTAGCCAAGAAAGTAATTGGAAGATTATGCAGAGTGGTTGATAAAACTTGCACTTCGCCAACACCTTCTCTCGAGCAACACAAAATGTGGCACAGCATAGCTATTTTAGCGCGTTATTTATTGATGCTATCATTTAACAATTGTTTAGACGTGGGAAAAAATTTGCCATATCTCTTTCACACAGTTACTTTTTTAGTATGTTCTGGAAGTTTGAGTATGCGAGCTTCTACTCATGGTTTAGTTATCAATAGTATACATTCTCTATGTACCTGCAGCTCGCCACAATTTTCTGAAGATACACACAGAATATTAAGGATGAGCCTAGATGAATTTTCTTTACCTAAATTTTATCTTCTATTTGGTATTAGCAAAGTAAAGTCTGCGGCTGTAACAGCATTTAGAACTACTCATCGTTACTCGAACGAGAAACGTTATGGAAACGAACGAAACGTTTGTGGAACACAGGACAGAGAAAGATTGTCTTTAACGAATTTGGAAGTAATTACTGATGCTCTTCTTGAAATAATGGAAGCTTGTATGAGAGATATTCTCAATTGTGATTGGCTCAAAACGTGGACATCTTTGGCTAAGAGTTTTGCATTTTGTTTTAATCCTGCTCTACAACCGCGTGCTTTAATTGTTTTTGGTTGTATAAGTAAAAGTATTAACGATCAGGATATGAAACAATTGTTAAGGATATTAGTGAAAGCTTTGGAAAGTTTTAATGACATTACACTTTTGGAAGCAATCGTGATGTGTCTTACGCGCTTACAACCACTTCTTAGGCCTGTAAGTATTATGTCTATATATTATTATTTTATTATTATTCTTTTCATTTATTTATAATTTATATCTATATTTTTTTTTTATAATGCTTTAAATAATTTCTTTTTTATGCTTTTTTTTTTTTTAGGAATCGCCAATACACAGGTATTTATTTTGGGTGGCCACATCTGTCCTTCAATTGGATGAAGCATCTCTATATGCATCTGGTTTGGCTCTTCTCGAACAAAATTTGCACACTCTTGATTCTCAGAGTACTTTTGATGACAAGGTTTGAAATATTATTCATTCATTTATCAATATATGTTTATTAGTTCTTTTTTTTTTTAACATTTTGTAAATTAATTTTTTGCAGACTTTGGAGCGAGTAATGATGTCGATGCGTGAACCACTGGAAGGACATTTCAAACAATTGGACAATGCAGTAGGATTATCATTTAAATCTAACTTTCATTTTGCATTAGTTGGACATCTTTTGAAAGGATATAGACACCCTACTCCAACAACCGTAACAAGGACAGCTAGAGTATTAACTATGCTATTAGCTATTGTAGCTAAACCATATAGAAGAGATAAATTTGAAGTGTCACCAGAGAGTGTGGCTTATTTAGCTGGTATGTTTCCTAAAATATTTATAGAGAAAAAAAAATAAATGAAACTGTCAGTTAACTATTCTCTATATAATCATTTTTTTTTTATAGCTTTAGTATCTGTGTCAGAGGAAGTCAGAAGCCGATGTCATATCAGACATTCTCTTAACAAGAATAATACAGAATCTGGTAGTACAGATTTTCTTGACGCTTTGGTATCTCATGTTACGGTAAGAAATATATATATATATATATGTAATAAATTTTTCTATTACATCTAACTGTATTCTAACATTTTACTATTCGTAGGATGCACCTGGAAATACTAGCAATCCAACTAATCGAAGACAAAAGTCCTGGGATCTTCTAGACCAATCTGCGCTAACTCAAGCGAAGCAACAGAAACAATACTCCGCTCATCAGGTATATATATAACTTCTATTTATTCTATGCTTCTATTTATCACTTTATGTCATACAAATATAAACTGTTTTGTCATCATTCAAAATGCTATATATTACGTAATTGTTTAATGTATCAAGATCGGATTTACTTCCCTCTTGTTATAAACGATATACATAATCGTCTAATTCCCTCTATAGTATTTCTCTGGCAAATATAACAAATTAGAGTCATCGTATATAATAATAAGTTGCGTTGTTATGTGACTGCAGATTGCATGTGTTTAATTAAAAATATGACAGATTAGGCGGCATCGATGTTACACCAATATTTTATGTAATTATTTGTTCACTTATTTATTTCTTTCTTTCTTTCTTTCTTTCTTTCTTTCATTCTTTATTTATTTATTTATTATTACTTTTTTTTTCACAATGTTTACATAAATGCCAGAAATTGTCTATGGTCCAACAACGATCGCGATTGTTCCGATGTACCACCCACAATGTGTTTGGTGTTCCTTGATTTATCTTTGTTTATTCTCTCATTGTGTGTACCCGTGCCTGCCTATATCCGGATTGCATAATACACCATGCAACTTATTACTAACGCGTGTCGCACTTCATCGAACGATACGTCAAAATCAACGATGCACGTCTCACTAACAAGACTGGCCGAATTTTATTTAAAACGCAGCGATCCTTCTCTGTACCCACCGCAAAGGAAACCAAGCCAACCGATGATTCAGAGCCAAAGGTACTTCTTCTTCTTCTTCTTCTTCTTCTTCTTCTTATTATTATTATTATTATTATTATTATTATTATTATTATCTGATAACATTACATTTTTTCTTTTATAAACACAGAACAATGATATTTATCAAAATATAACAATTAATAGAATATATATTAAACAAAATATCTTAACAATGTTATCTTTTTTAAAGAATCGTAGTGCTAGAGTGAGCGTGAGTAATGAAAATAACGTGTTACTTGATCCTGAAGTATTAACGGATTTCCCTACGCAAATCCTGGTTCTCACTGTTTTGGCAACTTTGGTTAAATACTCAACGGATGAAAATGAAACGCGTATTCTTTATGAGTACTTAGCAGAGGCATCGGTGGTCTTTCCAAAAGTTTTTCCTGTAATGTAAGATGTCACTCATTAGAATAATAAAAATCACAACTTATCACGTTTAAACTGTTACTAAACAATGTTCATTATATTGTTCATAGACACAATCTACTCGATGCAAAAATTAACACTGTATTGTCTTCCTGTCATGATCAAGCCATTTTAAACGCTGTACAAGCAATCATACAAAACATGATTGCCTGCGAAGATACAAGTCAACAGCAGCTTCACTATTTACAAAGTTATGGTTTTGGTGGATTGTGGAGATTTGCTGGGCCATATTCGAACGTAAATAAATGTATATAATATATATATAGATGTATACATATGTCATTAGAAATGACTAATATAATATTTAATCATTTTTAGTGCAACTGTACGGCAGAGAGTGCGGAGCTGTTTGTTAATTGTTTAGAAGCAATGGTAAAGTCGTGTCCTCCGGTCGAAGAAAATGAAATTGCGAATAGCAACGAAGCATCGTCTCAAAAAATTAAACGTGTCGTAAGCGATGGACACAGTTCAGATAATACATCCACCAAATCTAAATCTACTAATTACGGAAGTGATCGTATGAATATACGTACTTTCTCAGACGACACAGATGATTCACGTGGCACTTCTTTTATGCGCAGAGAGTAAGGAGAGTTTATCCTTTTTTTTTTTTCTTTTCTTTCTTGGTTCTTTCAATTTTCAGATTTAAAACAGATGAATATATATATATATATATATATATATATATATATATCGTAGTAAATGTATATATGTATATGTATGTGAATTATTTTAGTCATAGTATAGAAAGTAAAGGAGGCATTTCCACGGACTCAATGAGTCAAGCAGAAATTACAAATAGTAGTAATGGTGGTATACCTTCCTAACGATTAGTACGTCAGTATTGTAAACAACGTGGAAAATTACAAAGGAAAGGTCAATGCGTTCGAAGTGTAAAAAGTCGAAATAGGTAAATATATACATATATGTATGTATACGTGTGCTTGTGCTTGTGTGTGTGTGTGTGTGTGTGTGTGTGTGGTTGTGTATGTATACTTGTCCTATGAAGAGTGAAATTTATTTAATGTAATTAGAAGTCTAATGATTTGTTATATTATAATGAAGGTATATGGCTCCAACATACCGCAGTAATATCTCCAGTCACTTTAATCCAATGCCGTCCACCTCACGCTAACGAGCCTACAGGAATGGATGCAAACAACCAACCAACCAATTAACCAACCCAACCAACCAACCAACCAACCAACCAACCAACCAAACAACCAACCCATTGGTAGTTTTTCATTTATTTTGTTAATGATATATACATATACGTATTTGCATACCTTTGCAAATTGTTTTCAAAGTCACCTTTAAACAGGCATCAACGAGTATACAGTTGATATACAGTCTTGTAAATAATATTCATCGAATGTTAATAAGGCTGTGTGATAATGATGATTAATGCCTAACATTATTTCAGATAATTAAAATTTCTTCATTCGTACACATCATATTAAGTATATACACATACACATACACGTACACACAGAGAGGGGAGGGAGAAGAGAGAGAGAGAGAGAGAGAGAGAGCCATTGATCATTATTCACATTCGTTTCTTTAACATTGGGCTATTTTATCTTATTTTTTTCTTTTTTTTTTTTTGTTTATTTCTTTTTTATTTCTGTTATTCTTTTTCTCCCATTAAGAGAGAAGCTATAGATCATACATAAAGTTATTATTAATAATATGTAAAATTTATATCCTCGTACAGTATTTGACGAGTTTTAAATAAGCAAAAGAAGTTCTGGACCAGTGTCGTTCTTGGTACTCAAATGCTTTCTGTCTCAAAGCGTTCAAGCCTGAGGACGAATATCTTTAGAGTCCTTAAGTAAAACACCAATGATTCTATTATCTAATGTTTATTAAAGTACAAAACGAGACCATGCGTTATTTACCCGCAGTTTGAAAAACGGGACATTTTAGAGTAATAGAAAAACGATGAGACCGACGTAAATTTAGGATTTCTTCTTCGTCTGACGCAAAGACGATGGATTATACATACGAAGTAGTATATAATAATAGCTTCCATTGCAGCAATAGAATATATATATATACATATATATATATATATATATATATATATATATATATATATATATATATCTATAATAAATGCGCACATGTACGTTTGTACAGAACTTAAATACGCGTATATATATGTATGTATGTATGTATATATATACATATATATATATATATATATATATATATATATATATATATATATATATCTGTATAGAGATGCGTTTTTAAAAAAATGTATAATATAATTAATTTCATGAAATAATGATCGTTTTTAGAGATGATAAGAAAGGATTTAAAGAAAAGAAAAAGAGATTTAACACAATAAAAAAAAAAAAAAAGAAAAAAAGAAAAAAAATTAAAGAAAGAAAAAATAAGAAATGTAAATTAAAATCGCGTACATTAATAATAATGTGTGTGTGTGTGTATATATATATATATATATATATATATATATATATATATATTATATACATACATATATATGTATATATATGTACACACATATATATAGTCTCTACTATCGTACCCGTACTTAGATATTTTTGAAATATCTTTAATGAAAATACGTTAGAGAAACAGAGAGCATTGTTGGACTAATTAAAGATTTATGTGTTATGTACCTCGTACAACGATGTATATAAATTACTAAGAAAAAGTACAATCGCAAGAGAAACAGTTTGAAACAGTTTTTTCAATGTTCTTTGTCATGTCGAATTTTTAATCATGATCGCTTGTTTACTTTTAGTTTATTCGTTAATTCGTGGACTTTTAGTTTTTTCATTTTCTATTGACATTGTTTTAAAATGAAAATAAGATTCAATATATTCATACGAAGGAATTTATATAAATATCACTGTGTAAACGATTTTGTATGAATACTCACAACGATTTTGTACTTACGTATGAGCCGTTGATTATGAAAATGGTCTAATTCATTCGAGATATTACAAGACATTTTATCGCATGCTATTCTAAAAATGATTAAATTACATTAAAGAATTATTTTTCAAGAATAAATATATTTACTTTTTCTAATTGTCATTATAGATAAATTATTTTGAAATAATTCAAACTTAATTGTCAAAATATCTCCAAACGATAAATATATGATTTAGATCATTTTATTCATAATCATTGGCTCATATATTGTATAGTTAAATATATAGTCTCTGTTCTCTTAACGCTTTCACAGTACTTCTGTTTTTCTATAGTAATAATTGTTAATGATATACTAATTAGAAGCTGTAGTATGCGTTGGACAGTTCTATCACATTGCCTACTTTATTAATTATCAGGTTTAACATCTGACAATTTGAGAATTATTCTATAAAAGATATGTGTACAGTACAAATGCGACTAATTTTTCATTTCACATTATGCTTTATTTCTAGCAATGTAAGTGACTATTTTTCCTATAGATGTGAAGTTACTATATTTGTATTGTCACAATGTGCAATTTATGTATCTAAATGTCTAATTATAGATTTTTTTTTTCTTTTTTATGCATGCACTTGTTTCAACGCAAACTTCTATTGTCTAAATTCAGAAATATCAATTATGATGTAACGTTGCAACTATCATGACATAACGTTAACAAATGCTCAAATGACTAAATAATGGTTTCTAAAATAAATCAATAAATAAATAAATAAAATAATGATCTATGTAAATAAGAAATAAGATTAGAAAAAAATCTTTGCAAAGGCCTACAATTTTATGATAATAAGATCTGCTTCTCCTTAAATGTGATGTATTTATTATATTATAAGGTTAATAAGATAATTATTATTATATATATTATATATATGTGTGTATGTATGTATGTATATATATATATATATACATATATGTATATATAAAATATATATATGATAGAAATTTATTGCATATAAACGCACATGAAACAACATATATTAAAGTTATATACGTATACGTGTATATAACCAAAAAAGAAAACAATTTTTGTATATACATATGTATGTATTCGCCTGTGTGTGTACATGTGTATATATGTATATATATATGTATGTATTATATGTATGTGTATATATATATACACATATATATATATGTATGTATGTATGTATGATGTATGTATGTATATGTATATATAAAGGTTATGAATTTTAAGTTCTTAGAATATATTAAGTATTATTATTAAAAGTCGAATGCAAATCGAATTATTGTACAATACTAAAATAAAAGCACCTATACTTAATATATTTTCAGACTTATTTCTCTAATACCATCAATTTTTCGATTGAACAAAATTTGTATTTATCAATTGAAAAATAACATATAAACGATCCAATCGTTATCATCAATATATTATGCATAATGTCAAAAAAAGAAAAAGTATCGTAGTGCAATAAAAAAAAAAAAAAGAAAAGAAAAGAAAATAGAAATTAGAATCAGAGAATGAAATAAATGTTAAAAATGAAATATAGAAGAAGATAAAGTTAATCGTTGAATTAATGTATACGTAAAATTAGAAACAACATTGATAATAGAAAAATTAATTAGACGATTGATTATAAACGTATAATTAATATTAATACAAAAAATATTACAAGTTGATCTTACCTCTCTTAATTAAAAAATGTAACAACTGATTAAACGATACGAATAATTTCCGAAGCAGGAGCAGTTATGTTCACACTTCGAAATACAATAATAGACTGATTGTGTACCGATCGAGAAGAGATAAGGCAAGGACGAGACTACCATTCATGTTGTTTACAATCATCGAATTTCTATTTGCTAAACAACACAATCTCGACTGAGAATTATACAGAAGGTTTCTTCAAAGATAATCAACATAATAATTCCATTAATAACGTGTATTATTAATATCTCGATTAAATTCAAACGTTTTTATATTTCGCGCGATTACAATATTTTTCTCATAGAGCGCGCTGCGGTATCGATACGAATGTTTTTCGTAAATCGACGATCACGTTTTTCTCTTATAATATGTCGTATTATTTGTTTATATTAATTACGTTATAATTTACAGTATTCACCCTATACAAGTGTTAAACAATGAAATATATTGATATCGATTCGATAATTTTTCTTACGACAAAATGGCTTCCGTATCGTTGAAAGGCACGAGAAAGACGTATAGCTTCGAGGAACGAGAAATTTTAATAACTTTGATAAACAAATACGAGGATATCGAGGATAGAAAATCTGATCCAATATCAATGTGTAAAAGAAAATCAGCTTGGACACAATTAGCTGAAGAATATAATTCGATGGTCGGTCCACAAAGTGCACGTTCGGCTGTACAGCTAAGACGTTGTTGGGAAAATATGAAAGCTTGTAAAAGAAATCGCGAGGAGAAAAAAACGCGGTAATTAATGTTCAATACATTTGTCAAATTTATTAATTGTAAGCGAAGGGAAAAGGAAAAGAAAAAAAAGAACCAAAAAAAAAAAGAAAAAGAAAAAGAAAAAATATCTGTTTTTTTGGAATAATCTAACCTAAAATTTTTCAATTAATATCTATTTAGAAACAATTCGAAAAGTTTTTGTCAATTATCAAAGGATTTTACACAATCGTCGATTTCCTCTTGGGAAAACGGAAATGTTTATGAGAAACAGAGACCGGAAATACCACCGACTAGCGGAAATGGTTGCTTACCGCCTAACGTAGTCTTTGAACCAAAAGATTCCGAACCTTTTACTTTGCAAAGTGTATGCGCTTCGAAACCTGTGAATATGAATTTAAAAAAGGAAGCTGATAATACATCCAATGAATCTAATGGTATATACATACATACATACATACATACATACATACATACATACATACATACATACATACATACATACATATATACATACATACATTATATGTATACATATATATACATATATATATATATTGCTATTCATTGTTTCCCGCCTTTATCCGAAATTTCAAATTTAATTATATTTATATCAGGTAATACATCAAAACATATTTCTGGGTTACAAGATGCAATTGGTTGTAAACAAACAGGTTGTATAATTTCATCGCAAGGAACAATGTCAACCGATTGTCGAGGAACGAACGATCTATCGATCATGGATCATAGATCAACGGACGAAGAAGAATCGATGGAACCTAGTCAATTAGCTTATAGATCCAATACGACTCAAAGCTTTGTTGTTTCTTCTCCTTCACGGATAAATGATCCTCATCATCATCGTAAGACGAAAAGATCTTTGCAAAAGGAAGATGAATTGCAACTTCTTGCACTCTCAGAGGCTCAGATTAAGGTCGACGTAGCAGCGATGTTAAAGGAAGAAGCTAGAATCAAACTGGAGGAGGCTCATTATCGTAAAGAAGAAGCTAGGCTTAGAATGCTTTTCTTTACTTACAAGCTTGAGAGGATAAAGGAAGATTGAAAAGATATCAATTCAATATCGTTCTTTCTTTCTTTTTTCTTTCTTTCTTTCTTTCTTTCTTTCTGTCTTTTCTCTTCTTTTTTTTTTTCTTTCATTCCTTTTTTTTTTTTAGTATATAATAGCCATCAGTTGATTATAACGTAATATATAATATCAATTTATTTAAAATATTTATAAATGCTATTGCGGTATAATCGTAATAAATATAATGCTTATGTTTCTTTCGTGATAAAAAAAAAAAGAAAAAAAAAAAGGACAACTAATGTTTCCTATTCATATTTGCAGTTTTGTAACAATCGTAAGAGTATTCATAGGTATTGAAAAAGCGACGTATGATGTAATAATATAATTATGATAGAAATGAAAAGAGGGCATTTGAAAATTAGAATGGTATTAGAACGATACGTTAGATATTTAATGCATATACGATTTATCGATTTTTATAGATTGAATTTTTATATCGAAAATTTGTATGCGTAAAAGAGAAACAGATTTCTTTTTTGATTAACGAGGGAGATCCATCAAATATTAATCAAATACTAATCATATTTTTCATGAATTTTGTTTTCAGCGATTCTGTATAATTAACGTTCGGCAGTGATTATTCGGTATTAAAACAGTTTTAATCTTAATTAGTAGGATAATTTTTAGTAAGTAATTTCGTTAAAAAAATATTTGCTCTATTTTTTCTTTTTCTTTTTGTTTTTTTTTTTTTTTATACGTACCTAGTCATACTGCGAGTTTGATCATTGTTTAAATGCATCGTTTGTTCTTACGTTATTAAAAGTATTATTAAAATTCATGAAAACGTATGAATGGAAGATATGTTTTCTTTCGTGTTTTCTTGTGTTTCTTTTCTTTTTCTTTTTCTTTTTTTTCTTTTCCAGAGAATCCATAGATTTCTCTTGTTTCTTTACATAAGATGAAAATTATCGTTCAGTGCTTGTTTCGACATACTTTGTGAACAACGAGTCACTTCGAAAAGCGAAGGATCTGTATAAATTGGTTCGCTGGGATCAAATCCTGATCTTCTAGCAGTCGATAAACCAACGGCACCTTCTAATGCTGTCGAAGACGAATTTATACGTTGTCCAATGATATTGCTCATCGATCTTGATATAGATCTACGAATAACAGAAATCATATGAATCAATGAATCAATGAATGAATGAAATTAATTTCTTAAGAACGATGGTTCTTTTTCTCTTTTTTTTTACGATTAAAAAGATTATATTATATATGTATAAATAATATATAAATTATATATATATCATAATTTAAAAAATTTGAATTCCATACGTGGATTGAAACGGTTTTTGCAGTCCACTTCTCATAAACGAAAAGTTATTCACCCGGCTACTGTAGGTTGCATCATCAGAATGGTTACTACGATTACTAGCCTTATCAACTTTTCGATTTTTCATAATCACGGAATACGCATGTTTCCTATCGTAATTATTATCATCACGATAAAAATAGATAATTGGACAGTTTAGTAAACGATATTATAAAAACTTATTACTACTTACCTGTAAACTAACATAGAAAGTAATACTACTGAAGCCAATAATACTACCAAAACGCCAACTGCTGTAACTAGACCATAATATTCGTTTGGAGCTATACAAACTGTCTCAAGAATTGCACTTTGTTTCTCTACCGTAGTCTCTTCTTCTTCGATGTCCATTCTTGAATCTAATACCTAAAAAAAGTATAAAGAAAAATAACCGAAGAATAACAGCAAATAATCATGTACATCAAAATTTGTTAAGGAATGTTTCATCTTCATCACAATTATCTGATCTCTCATCCAATATATTAAATATTTATCTACCTCAATCATCTCTCTGACATGTTCTTCCTCGGTCTCCTCGTCATCTTCTTCATCATTCGATCGAGTACCCATAACATACGTTGAATTTGACATAATCGTGACATTAGTATCCTTCTCAATAATCGTACTGGTCTCGGCTAGCTCTTCTTCCATCAATATCGTATCGTTACTTATATCTCTTCGACGTCTTCCAAAAGATGGCTCGCTTCTTCCACTACCGCCTGAACAATAAGCCGGTTGACAACCATCCCTGCAGGTTCTTACGGTTGCCTCGAATACCAAGAAATTCGATTCTGGTATTTTAAAGGCATTGAAGCGTGCTTCCAAACTGTCACCGTCACGAAGACGATCCAATCCAGGAAAAACGTAATTGTCCACTGGACAACTGAAATAGAACGGATGATAGATATTAGATTATAATTTTTATTTATTTATATATATATATGTATGCGTATATATCGTACTCACCCGTATCTATCTATAAGTTGTACACTTCTTCCCGAGTAAGGATCCCTGGCTATGACATTGGTAGCAAATATGTCTGTTACGTAATTGTATCTACAAGTTAAATCGATCAAATTGATTCAAGTTAAACGATTCGATCAGAAAAGAAAAATTTATTCATTGTTTCTCACCCTTCTTGTGCTTCCAATCTGAAAGTAAGAGGATCACCAACGGCTATGGTAGTTGTAGGTCTACCTTGATACAAAATCAACAGACGCACTCGAGAACTCAAAGTATTTTCCGCTGGAAGATATTCGATTGGTATTGGAGAACCTGATCTATAGAAACGAATGCATAAAAGCTTTCCATTAGCTAAATTAAACTTATTATTTGAATATAGTATAGAAAGAATTATTATGTTTATACGTATATACGTTGATTATCAAGATTCCATTAAATGATCTTTCAAAAGATATTAGATTATACTTGAGATTTCTCTCTCTCTCTCTCTTGTTTTTTCTTAAGAAAAACTATTATATCAAAGGTATGTAACTCAGATAATGGATCTGTAAAATTCCAGGAACGTGTTTAAACCGCGATGATAACCCTCTTATATAATACTAATCTAAGACAATGTGCATTGCATTAATCCATCGCACGAATTAGATAATCCATTTGCTATTTCCTGTGCAATAGACGATCTTTCGATCGATATGACCTGGCATACCCGGCACCGATGTAGCCGGACGTGACGACAGCTTCACCAGGGCCTCGAAATAGACAGGTAAGATTGAAACGTTTATCTCGTCCTGTTTGAACGTAATCCGAGAACTGGACCACTACGATATTCGTCATTGTGTCTCCGTACTGCATGTGTAGATATATATATACATATACATAAAAAAGAATTAATTGAAAATTATTTTCAATGAATCGTGACATATCGGATTAGATTTAGGAAAATTAAAAGAAAAAAATAGAGATTGTGATTGTTCTTACACGTTGTGTTCCACATTCAGGATAACCTTGAGGCCCACTGATTCGTAGTACGTTCACTGTACCACCATTACCACGGAAGAAACATCGATCGTAATAGCCGTAAGTGTAAATCCTACCGATGAATCCTTCCGGTGTCCTTAAAGTAAATTCCATTCCGTCCTCGCTACAAACTTGACTCACTGAAAGAAATAATCAATAGTAAAGAAAAAAAAAAAAAAAAAAAAGTAATAAGATAACATCTCGTACTTATAATGAACTTATATAAGACAATTAACGTCGATTGTTAAGAGTAAAAAAAAAAAAACAACAAAATTTTATTATTGGGATAGAATTTGTTTAAACGCATATTACACAATGAATGAATTATTTCAGGATTGTTCGTGAGGTTCGATTTAGTTATCAATCTTTTTTTTTTTTTAGTTAAAATATTTTCTCATCACGATTGTTCTGTATTGTTCTCGACTTATATTAGAAAATTAAAAAAAATATATATATATATATATGTTTGAATGGGAGATCCATGACGCTGTACTTCTTCGTATCGATGATTTTCATAATTCTCTATTTATTTATTTATTTATTTATTTATTCTTTATCGACTTTAATCGAGTAATTATTATTATTATTATTATTATTATAATTATCATTATTATTATTGTTGTTGTTTATTAATAAGTTTTACCATCGAGACATTCCCCATCAGCACCTTGTCTTCCATTATTTCTTTCATAAAAATCATAATCAGATCCGGTGTCATAATAAATTGGATTCCCCATGTCCATGTCTCTGGAATCACGATCGCTGAGTTCACAATTGTCTCTTTCAGCTCCGTAAGGTGCAGCGTAAGGACGATAATTGAAGGATCTGCATACGAAATCTCTAGCATCCGCACATTCTCTCTCACATTGTGCTAAGGATGAAGCTGTTGTGTATCTTCTAACGAAGGGTTTTCGTACTCTTGTGTGCGGTCCAACTTGTCGGAAATTATCCTGTTCGTCGCATCTCGAGATTAAAGGTGGCCGACCTATTATCGGGCCACCACTTGTACCGAAAGGTCTGGTATTGTAAACACCACCTTCTCCTATGTAACCACCACCGATTATACCACCAGAATCGCTACCGTATCCATTATATCCACCTGGACGTGTCGGTCCATAATGCGGACGTTCGACTGGATGATTTTGAGGACCTCGTACGTCGTCAATAAATCCGTGCGCATAAACACCATGTCCGTTTCCTGGATACCTGATATTGAAAGATATTTATATATAAAAAAAGAATATACGTGTATGTATACATGCACATATATTTTTAAAATTATAATTTTATAATAAGATAAATAAAATAAAAAGATATAGGTATGTACTACACTAATATTATTATATAAAATTTATATATAGAAAGATATATTTATGTTTTATATTTTTTTAAGAATATATATTATTACAAAATTTCAATTTTAAATATATATATATATATATATATATATATATATATACACATCGTGTATGAATAAAATATCTTATGATTTATTAACTGACCTACTAGGGTAATCCTTATCAGGATATCTATCACCTACAGGATATCTGTCTCCGGTAGGTCTACCCACGTTAGAAGGATATCTATCCAATGGATCTTCAGGAACAGGATAACGATCTATCGCCGTTGGGTAACGTTCACCATCCGTTGGATAACGTCCTGGAGAAATTGGATATCTGCCTGTTGGCGCAGTAGGATATCTTCCACCACCAATTGGATATCTTTCTGGTATAATAGGCTCTGGAACAGGATATCTGTCGCTTCCTATTGGTCGACGATCTCCTCTCATTGGATATCGATCTGGATATCTATCGTTAATGGGATAACGATCGCTAGTAGGATAACGATCACCGGTAGGATAACGATCTCCTGTTGGATAACGATCGTTAATAGGATATCGATCATTAGTAGGATAACGATCTCCTGTTGGATAACGATCGTTAATAGGATATCGATCGTTAGTAGGATAACGATCTATCGGATAGCGATCGTTCATTGGGTAACGATCACCAGATCCTGGATATTGATCGTTTATTCCTGGTGTACCTACTGGATATTTCGTGTCTGGATATCTATCAGTTTGTGTTGGATAACGTTCTGGATAACGATCTGGATAACGATCTGGATAACGATCTGGATAACGATCAGGATAACGATCTGGATATCGATCTGGATAACGTTCTGGATATCTTTCTGGATAACGATCAGGATAATTATCTGGATAACGATCTGGATAACGATCTGGAAAACGATCTGGATAACGATCTGGATGACGATCGGGAAAACGATCTGGTTTTACGGTGCCCGAATAACCTTTGTCGTAATCGTCTGGATATCCTACAAATCATAAATATAATTATCGAACAATGTAATTATTTTTGTTAGAAATAAGATCATTATAGGGGCTGATATTTCTGACCTGGTCTACCCAACGAAGGTCGACCAAAATTCGTATCTTGTCCTAAAGGATCTGGCCTATATCCGGGATTATCTCGATCACTATCTAAGTATTGATCTGTTTAAATATGAAACAGACAAATAGAAAATATATAATTTATTTATATATTTTTTTTATAATAAAAATAAACGTTTATATCAAAAGTTTAATGAACGATTAAACGTACGCATAAGATTTTCGTAATAATCGTAATCCGCGTCATAAATGATCCTATGTCCGTCACGTTGATTGAATCGGCTCAATCTACAAGTATGATAATGTTCGGAATATACGGCACTTCGACATTGAAAACTGGTTTGTCTTAGACATTCATCGAGACACTCGCTTAAACTACGTCCAGTTATTTCCGAATGAAATTCTCCACTTAACCGAGAATTTCGATAACGTTGAAAAGCTGTGTCCGGTCGTCTTCCATCAGAGAATAGATGTGATGTTGAACTGCTATCCGGATATTCGGAGCCACGTGCTATGGACGGATCTACGTTTCGTAAGTAGGCATTGGTATGATAAGTGATAAGAATATCTTATGATACTTTCATCCAATGAAATCTGAATCTTAGTTAATTTTACTTCATATATATATATATGTATATTGTATATATTTCTTTTTTCAAACGACAATATGATTCTTTTGGTTTTTTCTTTTTAATTTTAGATCAAACGATTACACTTTGCAATAATCTTAAACGAAACTATGATAAATTTATCTATCTATTACTTACGATTATCCAAGCAAACCAAGTCGTAAAAATGATGACTGGGACTACTACTGATTCCGATATCATCTTTCTGGGAAACTGAATCCTCCTCGGAGATAACGCATTGACGGGTTTGTTCGTCAAATTCAACGCTACGACAGAAATATTTTTCGGCACGTAGACAAAGTGCCTGACACTCGTCGAGGGTAAGATTCGTATAAATATCGACTTCGAATGGACCACGAAGACGTTTGTTCTCTTCTTTGACGAACACTGCTAGACCGTCGCAACGACGTTCGGCTATATTGATTTCATAAAAAAAAAAAGAGAATAAATAAATAAATAAGTAGAACCAAATTTTTCAAATATATAAATGATTTTTATTTTTATTTTTTTTATTTTTTTTGATATTCGTACCGTTCAGACAAGTGTTCTCCAAGTAATCAGAATTTGGATCGTCCTCTAATAATTCAGGATGAGTTCTTCTAGTGAAACGACTCAGCGAACAACTTCTTAACGCAGTATCGTATGTCGCTGATCGACAGATGAAACTGAACTCGTTCAAGCATCTGACGGGATGAGTGTCAGTAAAGTAAAGTAAAGAAAAGAAAAGAAAAGAAAAGAAAAATAGCGAAAATGTTTTGTGTCGAATAGAAAAGTGAAGTGATTATTAACGATACCTATCTTCGCATTCGGTTCTATTGGCAGCACTGACTTCCTTTAAATCGGTCAAAGGTAGCTTCAGCTTTTTCCTTGGATGTCTTTCGAAAACGTATCGACGATTTGGACATTCTCTTTCTATTCTGTTCGCTAATATTATACGAAACAAATCTCTTATGAATTTAAATCACTGACGATCGTCATTGATGAAATCAAAATTATCTATTAATTCTTCTTCTCTTTTCTTTTTTTTCTTGTTTCGTTTTTTCTCTCTAAATACTCACACGTGAGACAAACTTCCGTAAAATGAACACTATTTGGAACCAACATTAGATTTCCAATGCCTTCAGGCTGTGCTTGTTCTCTTGTCAGGTAACAGGTACTCTCTTCATACTCGGCAGCTCCACTGAAGGACGCTATTCTACTCCCAGGTTGAAAATCGAAACTAGTACATGCTCGTACCAAATTATTGGTAGCTGTTCTATCTCTCAGACATAGCTCTTGACATTTTTCCAACACTCTGAAGGGTGGCGCAGAGTCCCTGACCTGTTGCGAATGGAGAAACAGGTACAATTTTGATACTCACCTATCTACCGTATTAACAATGAATAGAATCGTTTGTTAAAAATAAACAAAAAGAGAACCAAGAGAAGAAAGACAAAAATATCATACCACGTCGTCGTCGAATCCCTGAAGTTGTTGATCAGGTAATCTTTCGTAAACAACTCTGCCAACGCCTCCGTTACATGTTGTTTGGGCTGAAAACAATTCCGATGAGTCAGTTGGGAACGATTATCGCGTCGACTTCTTTTTTCTTTTCTTCTTCTTTTTTCGGTAAAAAAAAAAAGAGAGAGAGAGAAAAGAAAAAAAAGGAAGAGAAAAAAAAACGATTCAGGTTATATTTCCTCGCGGGATAAATTCAGTAGATCACAGAAGAATTCCGATTTTATCTACGCCATATTTTCGCGCCATAAGTGGTACGGACGGGCGCACAATAGGCGAAACAATTTCGCAAGCATACGTGACATCATTTGATCCATATCCACGAGCTCTGTGCGTCCTGCCGTCGATACGGAACGCTCGCTATTCGTCCAGCAATGCAATTGAATCGTCCATTTCAAATTCCAAAAGAAAAACGGACATACATATATACATACGTATATTCGACGACGCGTTATATCCGAGAATTCATGAGGTATTCTTTTTTTTTCTTTTCTCTCTCTCTTTTTTTTACCTTTATTTTGGCCCTCATAAATTCGTCGTTCCTTTCCCTTTTTCTTTTTCTTTTTTTTTTATGGTTTATCGATAAGAACCAAAAAGAAATTTATCCTTCGATTCGCACAACTCACCGTTTATTAAATCCGATACAATCAACGGGATGACGATGACGATAATTTTTAACGGGTTTTTGCTCTTCATCATTTTGCTTCTCTTTTTTCTTGTTTTTTGTTTTTCTTTGTTCTTCTTCTTCTTCTCTTTTTTTTTTTAAGGGAGAATAATTTAAATGTCAGGTTATCATTCCATTGGCAATAGTTATCTAGAAAAATGTAAAGAAGAAAGAAGAATGATTAAATAATCTTGACATATAATATTTCGATTATATTGACAAATATTATTAAGTTAACATAATATTTTCGTGACTAATGTCACGAAAACCAAGGAGGATAATGGATGGCTAATAATGTAATGGCTGAAAGTTGGAAGCACGCTTCGATGCCTTTACGGGCGTATTCTGATCCCTTTTTGCATCGTTATTGCGTAGGAATATACGTGGAAGTATCGAACACACTAGGAAAATAGTATATAACCCCATAGGAGATGTACGAGTGTCTATGAGCTGTTCAGGGTGAGTGCTCTTTAGGAATTCTACAAAGTAAATACTACGATCGTATTTTTATAGTATTCTCCGAGTATTAACACGATTGATACTTGTGAGAGATAACGATTACGATGCTTTTTTTTATCGGAAACATCTTTGAGATCAAATTTTTTTTTTATAAAACTAATAGAAAAATATTCTTAATAATTAAATCTTTTTTTTTCTTGCTTTATTCTTTTTCTTTTTTTCTTTTCTTTTTTTTTTCAATTGAAACCGGTAACACGTAAAAATCAATCTTTGAAATTTAAATATGTGTATTGGTAAATGTAGAAAAAATAATTATCGTCCTACGTGAGAATATCTATCCATCCACCAATTTAATCCACCAACGGCGGAGGCGTTGGATGATGACGGTGCTCGTTAACTACGTTATGGTTTATCGCCTTTGTGATCACGTAGGTGTCCCACGTAAAAGTACAACGAAACACTCTCCCTCTCTCTCCCTCTCTCCATCCCTCTCTTCCTCTCTCCCTCTCTTTCTCTTTCTCTCTCTCTCTTTTTCTTTCAAAAGAGAAAATTACGATAATCCTTTACATTGAATATCGTTCATATTATTCGACGTATGAAAAAAAGAGATGCAACGTTAACTATTAGATATTTTGAAATAAATTGCATATCTCGCGTATTAGTATATTTTCAATGGATGCAATTCATGTATTTTTTCTTTTTTTTTTCCTTTTTTTTCGTTTGTTTCGAATCGCGCAAATTTTTTGAAAGAGTCAGAATCTGTGTACAAAAGCTTAGCGTGCGTGAGCATATTGCAAAGTTACGAGCATATATATATATATATTTGAAAAAAGAAAAAAAATTTCCAGTGAAAGAGATAGAGGGAGAGAGAAAGAGAGAGAGAGAGAGAAAAAGAGAAAGAGAGTGAGATAGCAATTTTTGCGACGAGCTTTTGTCACGAGATGATAGAACGAAGCTTAGCTCGTAAAAAGAGTTCTATTGTTGAAGTGCTTTGAACTCTGTCATACTACGTGAGTAGTATTGTTACGCGTATAACCGTATCGAATCAGGAACGAATTCGATTACTATTGTGTGTATATGTGCGTATATGTATGCATACAGGTGTGTGTTGTTTGTGCGTGTATATATGTGTCGCTGATGTTAATGGGACATTCGCATGCGACGATAAATTATAATGATCCGCCGTGCGATATTAATTTTCATGTTGAATTAATTTGATTATTGTTACATAAGTTAGAACCATTAGAAGTTTAAAAGGATCAATTGATATTTCGACCCTCGATAATGTCAAAGAAATATGGATTTTTGCAAAACTTTGATCTTTTACTTTAAATTAAATTTCAAATTAAAGAAGCAGGATATAAAGTGTATAAAAAATTCAGATAGAAAAAGAGGAAGAAAAAGAGAGAGAGAGAGAGAGAAGGGAAGTATTAAAAAAAAAAAAGAAAAAAAGAAAGAAAAAAGAAAGAGAGAGAGAGAGAGAGAAAAAGAGAGAAGAAAACTTGAGCGAATTTCCTCTTACCTTACCTTAACTTATTCCTACGAAATAGAGTTCTTCTCTTTTAGTAAGAAAATTATTGATGAACGATAAAAAAAACAGAGTGTCTTTGGAGGACTTCAAAAACAGGGTAAGGGCGTCGGGGGTTGTCGAAGGATGGATTAAGGGAGACGATGTTCTTCGATATCGTCGTCTTCGTCTTCGTCGTTGTTAAAGTTGATGTGAAAAAATGAAATGATCGGGTTTCGATCTCTCTAACGTCCAGCTCGACTAGCACCTGTAATCAAACTGACGGTCAAAAACAGTGCGAACGGTGGAAATAATGGAAGTACGTTGGTACGTAAGGGGATAGGAGGGAAAGGAGGGAGAGGAAATATACATCGTCCCGATGAATGGTCACGGAGACGAACCGTAGGGGGCAGAGCAATGATGTCGAGAGACATCAGAGAGTACGAACGAACGAACGAACGAACGAACGGACAGTCATCGCTGTTCTCTAAGTGTAGATAACGTTTGAAAAGAGGCGCGGTGTTGGTCCCCCACAGTTTCGAGTTCTCTGGCCTTGTGCCCAACGGAAGTAAGTATCACCCATTGTGTCCGGTTTCCGTGGGGCCATCCGGGAAAACGTACTGACTCTTCTAGAGGACATGACGTACTACAGTATGTCGTGTCCTGTTGTCGATGATGTCGATCGACTGACTATTCTCGTTCTCTTTTTTTCTCTTTCTTTCATTCTCTTTCTCTTTTCTCGCTCTCTCTCTCTCTCTCTCTCTTTCTCTCTTTTTCTCTGTATGACTCGTTAGGCGGAATCATGGATTAGAGATTTTCAGCCGAGGTCAACCTACCTCGACGATCGAGGACCACCACCACCATCACCACCACTAGAGCTCGTCGTGGTCAACCATGATCTACGTGTTGCGCTCCATCGCTTTCAACCCCTTTGATCTTTCCGGAACTGTCCAGAGAATAGAAGGCGGACAGGCAGGCGTTTGGTTCGCTTGTGGTCTTCGAATAATTATGTTTGCGGCGAGGTCGTTCGATGCCTTATTTTCTATAATTTATGAACATCTACTTTAATCGTTTCCCTTCTCTCGACAATTATTCGCACGACAAGGAAATCATTTCTAATGTGGTATATGTTATTCATTCTCTTTCTCTCTCTCTCTCTCTCTCAATCTCTCAATCTCTCTCTCTCTCTCTCTCTCTCTCTCTCTCTCTCTCTCTCTCCTTCTACGTACGTTTACAAAAATATTTTGGTTAATTTATATTTGTAACAAATATTATATGTATTACCGATGTTCGATTTGACTTTGAACACTTTTGTTTCTGTCGATATATTGTTGTTTATATACCGTATATATCGTAATGAGATCATTCTCCCGTGGTAAAGGAAAAGAAAAAAGAAAAAAAAAGGGATAGGAGAAATAAAAACAAAAAGAAGGAATTTATCCATTTGTTTTATACATTACGATTCTTTTCTATTTACGGTGAATCGTGTTTTCGAGTATTCATGAACGTGGAAACTGCGGAATTATGGATTATTCAGGTTTCTGCATGAGCTCAGATAGGACAATTGTATTGATTTCGTCAAAAGCAGAATACATTCCATTGCGTCAATATAGTTACGTTTAGATATTTATATATATATATATATGTATGTATATATATATACATATATATATATATATACATATATTGTTTAATCCATAAATAATATACTTTCGGAACTGTTTAATTATAATGAATAATATATTAATACCAATATTTCCAACATTCATTTGAGGATTTGTTCGATTTTAAAGAAACATTTCTATCTCGTGTATCTCGTAAATAATGGATGTTTGAATTTCATAATAAATGAAAAACAATGGACGAACGAAAAGGACGAAAACAAACAAACAAAAAGTTAAAAACGAAGAATGGTCGACTGACTGGCTACGAGGCTTCTTGCGCATTTGGTATGCGCGCGCATTTCGTTTATACGCAGCCATCTTGAAGAAGTTCCAGTTGGGTGTTAGTAAGACGGTGTGTGAGCTGTGTGCCGATAATATTTGTTTGTTAGACAACGAAAGGAGGTTAAAGTAAGTGTACGATGTATTATATTAATCGATAATCCATAATTAATAGTACATATCGTTGAGTAGCTTTCCTCTCCTTACACGAAACTTATGTCGCACAGAATGTCGTCGTTCCTGATACTCGTCCAAGCACCGTTTTAATTATTTTTCTAATATAGACATGGAAGATATCGTGAAGGTATTATTACTTATAATTATCTGATTACATTTTATTCATTTTTTTTTTTCTTATTACGATACGTCTATGATCGAAAACGATTATGTAAGCAATTGAATTTACGCGCCGTTAGTGCATGCGCCATAAACGCCCTCCATGATATTAGTTATCAAACGTTGTACGTCGGGACGCTTTGGATCCTGTCAGCTGATACCAAGATGCGATTAAGTTTTCGTCGATGAGCTTTGATGGTATTTTATTTGTGTAATATATAACACCCGTAAAATCCTACAGTTTCTTCTGAATGATACTTTTATCCTTGGTGTATCCTGTATAGAAACATTTTTATAAGGTTATTAGGTAAGAGATACTTATCGATTTTATGTAAATAGTTGTACATTAGTTTCGCATAAACGAATATCGATTCGCTATTAAACTAGCTTGGTTTAGTTTTAATGGTAATTGGCATGACCTACGCGATTAAGATTGTATTTTTCCTTTTTGAAATAATAGTATTAGAAACGTATTCGTTCGTAAAATCGTGTCTTCAAGCTTTTCTATTTTTTGAGGTTAAGAATGTAAGGTATTCTTAAGAGTAATACTCTTCTTTATATTGATTTCTTTCTCAATGACAAACCTTCGTATCTTATTCTTCTAGAGTTGGATCTATAAGGATTTTGTACAAGCTTGAACGGTATACAAAACAAGAAAACTAAGATGTCGTTAAGCGCAGGTAATTACTATTTCTTTATACTACAGATTTTAATAAATCCTTTTTGGCGATTGCATTTTTGTGTTTCCTACAACACACACAATTTTATTCGTACTTTTAGATATATCCACGGCCCTTCACTTGCTCGAGCATGTTCAAGAACGAGTAGAGGATTGTGACGATCCAAAATTACAAATGCATACCACCCAAGATCTCAAATCATTAATTTCGTTATTGGAAGATCCCGTATTTCGAAGTATAGTCACCATACAAGATTCTTTGCTTGAATTAAATAGTCAACTAGGACAACATCCGTCTATTCTTCCTGGTGATTTTGATATTAATATCAGCGGGCAGCTAGAGCTTTCGGTTCCAAACACTCCCGTGCAACCTTTAGGACCAATTGCGTATCAAGATTTATATCCGGATAGTAGCGAACTGGACGATCAGAGAGTCCCAATTGCTCCATTGTTGCATAGCAGCAGCGAAGACACCAGTGCACAGGTAGGTTAAGAATCTCCCCATTTCAGCTTAATGTACTCGTGCTATTCCTGCATGGCATGTACTTTGTTACAGGTTACAAGTCCTAGTCTGGTTTCAGAAGTTATGGGAATGCCACCTATAACGACCCCAACCTACGCCAAAGAGTTCAAAAAGGTGATAGAGGCTGCAGCGAGAGGGCGTCAGATATGCACAGTGCAGGTAAGATATTCGAAAAATACATTTTATTAAAATGAATACATTAATAAAGGTGACATTATTCCGTATAATAAAATTCTGCATTTCCATATTTTCAGCTATACAAACCAGAAGGTACTAGTTTAGGATTCAGTGTGGTTGGTCTCCGCAGTAAAGACAAGGGCGAGCTTGGTATATTTTTACAAGAAATTCAACCGAATGGTATTGCAGGCTGGTGAGTGAAAAGCATTTAATTTTAACTCTCGTATACATACTCGGTACTCGTAAAATTACCCGATCGTTTACAAACGAATTTGTATTTAATACTGATTTAGGATAGCAATTCTTTACCTTTATAGGCCATTAAATTTTAACGAATACGAATAACAGTTGTACACGAATAACAGTTGATATCATCTCTTTCTTTCTTTCTTTATTATGACAAAAAAGGATCATTTAACCGATATAATATAAACCGAAAAAAACTTAACACTTCAAAAAACCATCACGAGTAAGAACTCGCGTTCGTAGAAAACGTTCATTATCGTGATTTCATTAATCAAATATTCAAAGAATTTGATTTCCATTACCATGGCTATCGACTCACGACATCCGTATACGAGCTTTACTCTGCGTTACTCTTTGTCGATATTCCTTTTTATATCGGGGAAAGGAGACGAGGGGATAAAAAGAGAAGTGAAAAAAAAAGAAAAAGAAAAAACGTCGTCGTCCCACCTTGAAATATTCACAGTGGTGGCTGCAAGTCTGAAAAGAGAGAGTTACCTTAGAAAATCGGGATTAAATGAGGTGGTACGCCTTTTAAACCTTGGTCCGACATGGTTGAAAGAAAGAAGCCAATTCCCAACGGAAGAAGATATCTCTCTCTCTCTTTCTCTCTTTCTCTCTATCTATCTATCTATCTTTTTATTTTTCTAAAGGGTTAAAAAGAAACAAAAAAAAAAAAGAAAGAAAGAAAGAAAGAAAGAAAAGAAGAGAGAAATAGCCTACCGGGTGTTTGAAAAATATTGAAACGTAGCACGTTTTGTTATAAAGCTCGGCATAATCGTTCTCTCTATCTTTCTCTTTCTATCTTCGACTGGTTAGTACACTCCCATTAGAACTCCCACCCTAGCAGGCATGTTACTCGTGCGTCGGATCACGCATGCCCGTTACCCTCGTCCGGAAGCTTCGTCAACGGATTCGAAAAAAAGCAGAGCTGGTAGTGGAGGAGAAGAAGGAGGAGATGGAGGAGGAGGAGGAGGAGGAGGAAGAGGAAGAAGAGGAGGTGACGAGGAGGAGACGAAAAGATGCCTCCTGTCCTACGTCTGACTACTACTACTACTACTATAACGATGAGAACGATGGTATAGGAGAAGGTGTAGGAAGAGGTAGAGGGGTAGAGAGAAGGAGGGGGAAGGGATGGAGAAAGAGGAGGGGAGGAGGAGTTAGCGAAGAAGATCGGTCAGTTTTCCACGGGCCTTCGTGCGACGAAGGTCGCGGCACTCCCTTCTCGTATAGCCCTTGACACGTTCCGTGAATGTCCCATCGAACCGCGTGAACTTTATTGTTTTTTTTTTATTTGTATTATTTTCAAAGCGAAAACTACTGTATATCTATATCTTTATATATATACATGTATATAGAGAAAGATAAGAGAAAGTTCAAAATTCAGATGTTCTCCTTAAAATCTTCTCGATCGTATATCGAACTTATTTTTCTGTTGGACAAGACGTTCCTTTTATTATTATCATCGTCATTATCATCATTATCGTCAAAAGCAGCGTTATATTGTTCTCGACAAATAGGATATCAAAGATCTCGTATAATAGATCCTTCGTGATGTATTTTCAAGAACATAGAGATTTATCTTGTCGTCGTGGTCCCGCGAGAGAATAACGAAAGATGATGAATCGAAAGATTATGATGATGAAGATGATCACCCTTCGGCCATTTGGACGTACCAATCGTTCCTCAAGGGGTATGTCTTCGTCATATTCAAGAAGAGGATTCTCGATCATCTCGATCGTCTCGATCTTATCGTCGACAGCAAGCAATTACTACAACCACTGCTGCTACTACTACTACTACTATTACCACAACCACCATCACCACTGCTGCTGCTGCTAGATTCATCATCCTAAACGTCGTTTATTGGCTTCAAAAAAAAAAAAAAGAACAAGCAAAAAGAAAAACAAAACCAAAAAAAAAAAAGAGAGAGAAAAGACAAAGAATAAAACCTGTTGGATCGTCCTAAACGCCGAGTAAGTCATACAAAAATACACTAATCCGTTCTAATATCATTCTAATCCTATTTAGTCGTGACGTATCGAACCGACTTGTGTTTACGTTCGTATGAAACAAAACTCTTACTATATACATACGTAGATGGATATATACGTATACATATCGTATATATGACAGATATCTCGCATTGGCCAGTCCAATGCTCGCGTGAAATTGCTTTTTTATCGACTCGTCGCCGACCACGTCCGAGGGAAACTTACGACTCGAGTCATGACTCGTACGTAGTAGGAGAAACTGGGTTAGATCGCCGACGGTAGCAAGCGTCATCGATCCTCTCTATTCGAATTTAAACACGTTAAAATTATAACATGTTATCCGGATCTTTCGCACGTCAAAGATATATAGATAGAAAAAGACATTGATTGACAGATAAAGTAAGAAAGAAAGAGAAAGAGAGAGGGGGAAAGAGAAATAGTTTCTATCTCGTAAACGTTTGTTTGCCATTGTATATGTTCTCTCTTCGATCGTTTCTTTCTTTCTCTCTCTCTCTCTCTCTCTCTCTTTCTATCTATATATCTATATATATATATATATATATATATATATCTCTCTTAAAGTAAGTAAGTAAGTCATTCGCGAAACGGCACGTTGTCGAAGCTTATTGGCTCTTGGCGAGGGTGTGCTTTCCCATCGTTGTTGGATGAAAGGGTTGTAACTATAAAACGTCGCCATCCAGTTCGTGTCGATGAAGTTGCTGGATCGAGCAAACCGATATCGTAGAAGAGCTAGGTCGGATTCCTTTAAAAGCGGGTTAGTGTTTGCGTTTGCTCTCATTGTCACTCTCTTTCTCTCTCTCTCTCTCTCTCTGGCATGTATATACACATGCTCCTTCTCTTTCTTCTCTCGTGGTATTTGCTGAAACTCTTGAAAGAGCGAATACGAGGAGAGAGAAGAGTCATTTAAACGATTACGAGTCATTGCTTTATTCATTTTATCTCTTTATCTTTCTCCCTTCCTTTTTAGTTTTTTCTTTCCTTCTTCCTTTTCTTTTCCTTTCCTCCCTCCACCCCCACCCTTTTCTTCTCTCTCTCTCTCTTTTTTCTTTTTTTTTTTTAGTCTCCCTCCCGATCGTTTAATTCAAGAGTTCAGAAAGATGTTTAATCTAATCTAATCATTAACGAGATCGCGAAGAAAGAAAACTGATCGATCAGAACGACCTCGATCGACATCGCATAATATTTTTCTTTTTGTTTTTTCCTAATTATTTTCTAATTAGCGAGAGAAGCTACGCAAAGTTCGCAAACTCTCTGTTGGCTGACTCCCCAATGAAAAATGGCTTCTCTTTTTGCGTCCTGCCTTGAAACTCGCTCGTTGTTGAATTTAACGACGTTCCGATTTACCGTTAAAACTTCTCTCTCTCTCTCTCTCTCTCTCTCTCTATTTCTCTTTCTTTTCTTTTTTTTTCTATTTCTCTCTATTTTCTATGAAACAACAGAATGCTCGCCAACAAAATGCTTTCTCTTCGCCGATACCGACAAATCGTTCTCTCTCTCTTTCTCTCTCTCTCTCTCTTTCTTTCTCTTTCTCTTTCTTTCGTTCTATCGAGCTATCGAAGAAAAGCTTTTTAAAAGGTTTTCTCATTTTTCCTCGCAAATTATTCGCTCGAACGCGTTGGCCATTTATCAGAGTTAATTCGCTAACAGTAGATGGAATGAGTTTCGACCGAAAAGTTAAAAAGATTTCGCTTGTTTTTTTTCCCTTTTTCTTTTTCTTTTTTCTTCCTTTTCTTTTCTTTTTCATTTCATTTTATTTTATTTTATTTATTTATTTATTTATTTTTTTTTTACAACGTATTGCAACACTCGATCTCGATCAATTCCATAAAAATAATTGATGAAATTCTTTCCCATGTTTTTTTTCGTGATTTTTTATTTCGTCCTTTCTTTTTCTTTTCTTTTGTTCGTTCGTGTAATTTTTCTTTGTTTTTCTTTTTTTTTGTATCCTTTAATTCCATTTGTATTATTTTTTCTATTTTCTTTTTTTTTTCTTTTCTTTCCTTTTTTTTTTTATTTTAAATTTCAGTATCCTTCACAGAAAATTTCTTCTCATTCCACTCAGTTCCACTTCATTCTTTTTTCCCTACTTCTTTTTCCGACCTTTTCTCCAAGAGTGAGTGTCAGATTCGATGTATTTACAAATCATTTTCGTAGACGAAAATAATTCGATATAAGTAAAACCAAAGAAGAAGAAAAAAATGTCTACGTTCTTAAACAATCCGAGTAATAAATTATCATAAATTTTAATTCATATTATTTATCATAAAATATTTATCCTAAAAGAAACGACGAGCGTGATCAGTACCGTGATCGAATACGAAGTAAATTTTACGTTGTTACGTACTTACGTGTATCATACTTAATCCTTATACGTACCTACATACTTCGTTAAAGTTTTAAGCTTTTCGTGGTCTTCTATAGTTAATAATATCGTTCTCGCCCAACAGCGACGTCTATCTAGAAATTGATCAACCCTTAACCCTTAACTTGGCTAGGTATGTGAAATTATAGCTTTACTTCCGTACTATTCACTCCTCTTTACTACTTTCTTCTCCTCTCTTTCCTCTTCTTCTTCTTCTTCTTCTTCTTCTTCCTCTTCTTCTTCTCTTCTTATACTTCTACGACTTGGTAAATCGATACGACGATGACGACGACGACGACGACGACGACGACGACGATGACGACGACGTTTTTCTCTTCGGTCAAAAAGAGAACGAGTGAAAAGAAGAGAAGAAAAAGAAGATGGAGGAAAAAGAAGAGAGAGAGAGAGAGAGAGAAAGAAAGAGAAAAAGAGAAGGACGAAACGCTTTTTCTCTCGGCGATTTCTTTTCTACCCTTTTCTATCCAACTAACCAATTTTATCGTCAGATTTATTTATCGAGAAAATTGATCGGATCTTTAAGCCTTGCCATATAGCGTGTTCACTGAAATTACATCGTCGACTACTTAGACTTATATTTGACCGATCGATAACGATATCTCGTTTTTTCTTTATCCTTTCAGGATCCTCTCTCTCTCTCTCTCTCTCTCTCTCTCTTTCGTTCTTTTTCTTTCTTTTTCTCTCCTTCCTTTTTCTTTATCTGTTCTTTTTTCTTCCTTTTCTTCTTCCTTTCTCGTTCAGTCCCAACAAAATTTATTAAGGTCCGGATAGATAAGGAAGGTCATTGTCGAGTGGACTACGTTTCTTTTCGACGTCGTCTTCATTTTTACGAGATGCACTTTTATGATGGACACGATTAATTGAACTTGCTCGGATCTCAAGAGGGTCCGATGAGTAAGCTTAAAGCTTTGAGAAAGAAGGAGATGGATAGAGAAAAACATAGAGAGAGAGAGAGAGAGAGAAAAGGATAAAAATAGAGCTAGATAGAGATAGAAGCAAAGAAAGAGAAAGAAAGAGAACAAAAATAGAAATAGAGAGAGAGAAAGATAAAGAAAATGCTACGAGATGGTGAATTCGTATTGGAAAAAGCTTGGGGATATCGGCGTGTCTGACCCAATAACGGGAATAGTCCAGGGAATGCTTCGGGACGCGCGTGCTGACTATGCTATATAGATCGAAATTATTCGAATATCCATCCATTCTCACTCCCTCTCTTCCTCTACCTACCCGATTTGCTCATCATCATTCTATGTGAGAATTTTTTACTAACTTGGATATAAACGTTCTTATTATTATCGTATCGTCGAACGGATGAAATATGAAAGAGAAATATGAAAAATCATGTTTTCAGGACGAACGACAAAAGCTATCTATCATTTCGAATCGATTCTTTCATATATTTTATATGTAATATATATATATGTATATATGGCATGTATGTAGGATGTAATATATACATATATATATATATATATATATATATATATATATACATATATATATATGTATATATTCGTATGTATGATATGAACGATATCGAATAATTGATCGAAACGATATGAATATTAAACAATGCAATTACTCGAAAGGGTACGAAGCTATCTTCGTAAATGAAACATTTCGACAGAGTTTAAAATATCGTATTTCAATGTGGCTGACCATGACTTTCTTTAAGCCCGGGTTACCAACATGAAGCTTTTAAAATCGTATCCTAGATTGTACGTTCAACCCTTCTATAAGGTTAATGTACCACGAAGAAATATGTCTGTGCATATATATATATATATACACACACACGCACATACATATATACATAGAAAAGGAGAGTTTAACGACATCTTTAGAAAAGGAAAAGGAATAATATTTCGATGGAACTTTTCTTCGTACTTGTTGCACGAATTTTCCTATGATTCTTTTAGAATACTTCGTTACATTAACTTACGTTTGCGAAAGCCATATATATATATACACATATATATATATATTGTGGATGTATCATAATAACCAATGTTTCTTTGGGTTAACCACACGTGTTAGAATTTTGACCACAAACGGACTAGTCCATGTCTAACCAGGAGGAAAGGTAGGAAAAGGGAAACGTTGTGATGGAAAAGTCAGGACACGTTAGCTTTGGTTAGAAACGAGAAGCTTTCGGTGTTCCGAATTCGGTGAAAGACACACATATACATATATACGTACATACATACGTATGTAGTATATATGGACCGGCCGAATTCGAGCCGACGGATTTACGAGATCCGGATTATCCAGGTAATCCGGTCTGCACGAAGTTTGCAAGCATCGTCGCCATCGCTGTCTAGAATTCGATCTATCGATGCGACCTCCTATTCTTCTATTCTTTTTTTTCTTTTTTCTCTTTTTTCTTTTTTTTTTCATTTTTTCCTTTCTCTTTGTTTCCTTTTCCTTTTGTTTCTGATTTCATTCTTATCTTTTTCTTTTCTGTTTTCTTTTCTTTTTTTGGTTTTTGATTTTTCTTCTTCGCTCTTTTTATTTAGAGATAATCTTTCGGAGTTGAAATTCGATTAGATTTATCCAGGAGGATCAACGAGTATCGAAAGATTTTCTCTCTCTCTCTCTCTCTCTTTTTTCTCTCATCTCCCTTGTTTTTGTTGTTCGGTAATAATCGAGAGATTATTTAGAAAATTTGATAAGAAGAGAAGGAGAAGAAAAAAGAAAAGAGGAAGAAATATTGCAAATTTTGTTCGATTATTTCGACAACGATGGATAATTCATCTATTATAATGATCGATGTCTTCATAATTTTTTTTCTTTTTTCAATAGAGAAAAAAGAATTTGAGCTGACTGTGACGTACTGTCCGACTATTTCGGGATAAAAGTATCGAACGGTATTCTAGAATGTTGCGTCTCTTTGGAAACAGACGACACGTCAGTTTCTTGCCTCCTTTTGTCGCTTTGAAAAAGAAAAGTGAAAAAAAGGAAGGAAAGAAAGAAAGAAAAAAAGAAAGAAAAAGAAGAAAAGGAAAGAAAAAGAAAGAAATAATCAATGAGCAAACTTTGAAATCGTACGTACCTTTCTCAATCTCCTTTATGATATTCGTTTGACAGTGAGATCAATGAATTCTCAAATTTTTCCAATCTCAGTTATTTTTTCCAATCAGTCCGAAAACAAATGTATTATTATTAGTTTTAAAAATACTTCGAATATTTTACATACTTTTCTTTATTCTTTATTCATTTTTTAATTTATTTTTCAGTTTTTCCTTTTTTTTTCCTTTTCTTTTATTCTAAGGGAAAAAGAAATTAATGTACTTTTTTGATAAATGAAATATGAACTATCGATCGTGATACAGTGCATTAAAAAGATAGAGACAGACAGACAGAGAGAAAGAGAGAGAGAGAGAAAGAGCACAGGCATACACGTATACACACACACAATATAATTTCTCTCAGTTCTCTGGAATATTGACGTGAACGTCGATCGAAATATTTTAGATACCTACTATACGATTTATACAAATTTGCATTTCATACTCGCTTTTTATCGGAAATTTCATTCTCGGTTAGATAGACAGAGCTAGAAGATATATATATATATATATATATATATATATATATATATATATATTCTCATAGCGTTAAAGCCGATCGAATATTTTCATCGGCTAATCCTGGATTCTCTTCGCCGAGCTAAACTTCTCTTTCACGGATTCGGAGCAAGAGATAATTGATTAATTAATGAAATAATCTATAGGGTGGTAAGGCTATCTCCTCGATTCTTCTTCCTTTCCCTTTATCTTATTCGGCCGGATATTGCCGGCCGAGTTAACAGAGTTGAACATGCAAATTTCAGTAATCTCGAAAGGATAAGTATTTTCCTCTTTGGTGATTCTTAATTAAAATTCCACGTCTTATCTTTTTTTTGTTTTTGTTTTTTCTTTCTTTCTTTCCTTTTTTCTTTTTTCTTTTTTTTTTTGAGGGAGCTTTTCTCCTTTCTTTTTTTCTTTTAATCTTCAACTTCTTTTTTTTTTCTTCCACCTTCACACTCCCTGCAACCCCTCATCTCACGTTATTTTCATTTCAGCCAAAGTCACACTAAAGTCATCGTAGTCCCGCTTATTTGCGAGATGTTCCTATTCTAATCTCTTTTTTTTTCTATTTCTCTCTCTCTTTCTCTCTCTCTCTCTCTCTCTTTCCTGTTTATTCGTTCGTTTGTTCCCTCTCTTTCTCCCTCATCTATTCGTTCGTTTTTCCTTTTCTCTCTCCCTCTCTCTCTTTCTCATTTATTCGTTCGTTTTTCTTCTCTCTCTTTCTCTCTCTCTCTCTCTCTCCATCTCTCTTCATCCCCCCTCTCTCTCTTTCTACATATTATCCGGAAGTAGGCCGTCTAAGAGCGTAATAACGGGCTTTTATTGCGCAATTATCGGCATAGTATTATACAAGGACTCTCGACTACGAGGAGCAAAACCATGCTTACGATAATTCCCTCTCGAAAATCACGTGTTAGAGTAGTACGATCATTAGAATAGTTCGAGATCATGTTCCAATGTTTCCTAAGATTTCTTTTCTATTTTTATTAATTAATTAATTTATTTATTCGTTTGTTCATCTTTTTTTTGTTTGATCTTCTTATACGGATCCTTTTTAAATCATTTTGAGAATTAGACTCGTCTGTGTTTTCTCGTTTTTATCATCTTTTTTCTTCTTTTTTTTTTCTTCTTCTTAAGAAGACAAGGAGAAGTATCGCGAAGGACAATTTCAAAGTTAAAAGTCTTGTATCTCTCTCTCTCTCTTTCTCTTTCTCTTTCTTTCTCTGTCGAGGCTAAATAATTTGAATACATCTAAATGTCAAATATCTATGTTTACTATGGTAGTTCCTGCAGATTGTCAGAGAGATTACTTGAAATTATGTCTTTCTTGCATCGTTTAAACATGCCTCCGATGGGATACATTCTCAGTGGGTATTTCAACTCTCGTTGAAATTGAGATAGAAAGAAAGAAAAAGAGAGAAAGAGAGAGGGGGGGGGGAAGAAGCGAGAGTAGAAAAAAGGACTTTTGGAATTGCACGACATGCAATGTAAATTTTAACGAAGTAGTGACTTTAATATGAAGGATCAAAAGAACCTAAGAGAAGTTATATATTTATTCTTTTTATGTCATTCAACATATTCTAACTTTCTACCTTCGTTCTTTTATATTACACAGTATATCCTATGTTTTTCTTATAAATAAAATTTATATATTGTAGTAGATTTTATTTATTATTAATATTGATATGCTAATTTTTATCTTTTCTTTTTTTTCTTTTCTACCTTGATAATATTAATATCTTCTCTCTCTCTCTCTCTCTCTCTCTCTGTCTCTTTTTCTAAAATGGATATATTAATTATATCATTGGTAATACTTTATTATAATATGTATTACTGTAATATGTATGACTAATATGAATATTATGAAGGAATTATTATACTGTTATTAGCACAAGTTTAATATTAATAGAATATAATATACTATAGTATATACCTAATAATACAAAAAATATATATACATATATTAATACTAACAGTATTACGAAACAATAACACACTACAATACAGAGAATAATACAAATAATAAAATATTTATATACTAAGTATCTTCCTTTTTCGTTTCTCTTCTTTTCTTTTCTTTTCTTTTTTTCTCTTACTTCGATCGAAGTCATCGAATTATTTTTTCTGAATAATTCTTTAGCGTTCCATTCAGGAAAATTAAAAAACGCTCGTTAAACGTGTCCGTTGTTCTCTTGAAAAATGAAATCCACAATGCTTGATCGATGACGACCATATACGAAACGATGTTTGTGTGTGTCTGTATATATATATATATATATATATATATATATATATATATATTCAGCGATATATGTATTCAGCAATTTTGCACGTGTTTCCAAAGTAGGACACACAAGGAGGGTGCGATATCGATGCCCTTTCATTGCGTAATTATGCATAGATGGTAAGAGTTCTTGTCAATGTAGGACAAGTGACGATGTTCCCGACCATAATTACATAAAAAACGTGTTCTCTCTCTCTCTCTCTTTTTGTCTCTCTTTGTATCTATTTTTCCCAATTATATAAATATCATTACGTACGATCAAGTACATGCGTACGTCTTTTACAATTTGTACGCAACGAATACAACTTTTAATCAAATTGACGTTGGTCAGGAAACCAAAAAAAAAAAGACAAAGAAAGAAAAAAGAAAAAAGGTGAAAGAAAAGAAAAGCTATAAAATTAGCATTTTCATCGGCAATACTATCTTTCTATCACATTCGTCATTTTTTAATATACCTGACGAGTTACGCGGTCGTTAAATTCGTCGTGCAATTTGTTCACAAAGATTACTTTATAAATTGATAGAGAAAAAAATATAATAAATAAAATAAGCAAATAAGTAAAAAGGAAGAATGAAAGAATTGAGAGAAAGAGAAGAAAAGATAGAATTTGCATTTTCATTGAGAAGTAAGTTAATTAAAGAGAGTGCTATATGAAGAGTAAAAAAAACAAAAAGAAATATATATATATATATAAACGAGATTATAACTGACGATTCGCGAACTATACAGTTTTCTTCTTTCTTTTTCCTAGCTTTTCTCTGTCTTTTCTTTTTTCTATCTTTTCTCTCTCTTTCTTTTTTCCTTTCTTTTTCTATTCCTTAACGAAAACAGAAAGAAGGAAAAGTATGATTACCCAGTGGACTCTCTTAATGTTTTTAGGAACGATGCGTTTCAGGGGTATGGCGGGGGGTCGTTGTTCGAGGGGGATAAAGAAAAAAAAAAGAAAGAAAGAAACGACGTTTACGAATTCAAGAGAATTTAGGGAGCAAAAAAAATGCGAGATTAGAAGCAGAACCGTAAAATCGTCGTTCGAACGCTTCCCTAGATGATCGTAAAACAAGATTACGAGCGTGAAAAGTTTCTCAAGTGTAATGAAACAGAAAAAAATTCAGTCAAAATGGAAATCGACGATCTTAAAACGTTCGATATTATATATTCATTTATTAGACGATCTATTTAACCAGAAAAAATTTTGATACATTTTCTGTATATCTATAAAAAAGAAAAAAAAAAAGAAAAAAAAAGTATATTTACGAATATCTGTTGAATTCATTTAAAAGTTTCTCGGTTTTATGCATATATTAAAAAAAAATATATATATATACATACATATACATATATACTAAATCTATTCACAAGTTGTTCGTAAAATTTATTTAAAAACATTCTATTTACGTCAAAATTAATTGAAAAGAGGGAAAAAGAAAAATGAAATAAATGAAACAAAAAAAAAAGAAATAACTTTGTAAAGTAAGAGAAATAATATTTCAGAAGTTACTTTCGATCGATTTTCTCGATATATATATATATATATATATATATATATATATATATATCTCACACATACACACACACATACACACAATATCTCTCTCTTATATACATATACATTTCATTCTCTATCTTATATACGAACACACATGTTCAATCTCTATCTTTCTCTTTCTCTCGCACACTCAATCTCAATCTCTATCTTTCTCTCTTACACACACACACACTCTCTCTTTCTCTTCTCTTTATTTCTATTTCTATCTCTATCTCTAATTTATATCCTTATAGCAAGCCCAAACATTCGCAATTCTAACGAGACAGGACGATTTGTTTCTAGAAGCACACCATCGTTTTCCGTATAGCCTTTTCGTGGCATTTTGGAGATTCTGATGAAGGAGTAAGAGAAGAAGGAGTAGGAAGATGGAAGCTGGGAGGGAGAGAGGGAGGTAAAAGAGGTAAAAGCGATAAAAGAGAACTAGTAGTCTCTCCCTCCTCTCTCTCTCTCTCTCTCTCTCTCTTTTATCCCGTACACAAGCTCGTACCTCTTCGGTCTAACATTGCAAATATAATTTTCCTTGCCCCCACAAGTCTGAGATCGATATACACCACGCCTCTCACCAGGGCAACCATACGAGCAACTTCGCTTCTCCGTTTCCAACATCAGCTATCCCCACTTCTTTCACTCACCCTCTCTCTCTCTCTCTCTCTCTCTCTCTCTCTCTTTCACACACACACACACAAATACATAGAAAGAGAGAGAGAACACCCATTCCATATCCACTTGTCCATGCTGTGCCAGTCTCGTGTCTCACCCTAGGCCCTATTCCTTATTCTCTCTCACCCTCTCTTTCTATTTATCTATCTCTCTATCTATCTATATATCTATCTATCTATCTGTTTCTCTCCTTGTTTCCCTTATCGTTTTTTCTTTCTTTTCCTCTTTCAGTTGTTCAGCACCTGTGCCTATTCACTGAGCATAGATATCTTCGAACTTTTTCTCTGTCATGGAAATTCAAATCTTCGTTTCTCAGACTTTGCCCTTAAGCAAAACGTTGGAAACTGTTCTATTGGGTCGTCCTTGAAAGAACAATGGTTTTTACTTCTTCTCTTTCTTTTTTTATTTCTTTCTCTCTTTCTCTCTTTCTTTCTTTCTTTTACAAAGATACATACATACATGCATACGTACATGTGTATACAGATAAAGAAAGAGAGAGAGAGAAAGAGAGAGAATCTAACTCATAAAATTTTCTTGCTTTTATTCTCGAAAAGAGAAATGTATGTAAATCTGGTTTTTGGTCTACTTTAAGAATTTCATTTCGGGTTAAAAGTAGAACGCTTAGAATTGTAACGTTATGCTTTCAAAGATTTTTACCTCCTACATCCATCCGACCACCCCCTCCTCTCCCCTTCCACTCCACAGACTCTACAACCCCACCACTACACACCTCGAATTTCTGTATAATGTTTTCCCTAGATAGGTAACTACTAAGTTTTACATTTTAGGCTTTATCAAGCTCGTTTCCATGTTAATTATCGCTACCGTTGATATTCCCAAGCATTTTCCTTTTGTTAATACTAATGAAACGACGAATGAGCACGAATGCTTGCGTGTTCCAAATTTCTTCTACATTCTTTTTTTTTTTGTATTTAATTATTCTTTTTTTCTCTTCTTCTTCTTCTTCTTCCTCTCTTTTCTTTCTTTCTTTTTTTCTTTCTTTCTTTCTCTCTCGAGAATTTCGCAAACGTCTTCAGAAATTCCTTTCGGCTATATCAAATATTTTACATAACCACTTTGATCCAATTTCTCGATTGATACTTTTTTATCCAGTTCTTTTCCTTCTATACATGCAATATTTTATTTATTTATTTATTTATTTATTTATTTATTTCTTCTTTTTCATTTTATTTTTGTTCGATATTTTTCTTTTCTTTTTTATGCTTGAATATCCAACGCAGTAGACACGTATGTACGATAACATTTTTCTCTCGACGACTTATATTTACCTTGGAAAACATAATTTATGATTGCGAGAATAACGCAACGAACACAATGAAAAGAGGCTACTATTAAATCATAATCGTAGCTACGAGCACAGTACTCTCGTTAGGGAACTGTGTATCTTCCGAGTAAAAGGAGAGGAAGAAAAAGCTTTGTCATGTTTTTCTTGACAAGTAAAAGAGAAAAAGAAAAAGGATAAAAAATAAATAAGAAAAATCCCTAGTGAGTATAAGAAAATAAATGAAAATGTATTCCTTATTCTCTTTCTCTTTCTCTCTTTCTTTATCTCTCTTTTTTATCTCTCTCTCTTTCTCTCTCTTTAACAATTTTATAATCCTCTACATAAACAAAGTTTTCATTTTGTTTCTTTCTTTCATGATTATTATTTATTTTTATTTTTATTTTTATTTTTATTTTTATTATCATTGGTTTATTCGAAAGGTTCGTTTTGTGTTTCTCAGTTTACATATGAGTTTGTGTGTGTAAATATATATACATGTCAATATCTACGTGTATAACGATACTACAAAAATATTAGTCTTGTGCAGATATTGATACACGAAGTATTCGTTATAATTCTTTTACACATTTATTTATTTATTTATTTATTTATTTATTTATTTATCCATTTTTATTTTTGCTTTATTTAATAATACATTTAGATATCGCGACTTATAGAAAGATCGAAAGATACAAATTTTACAGACGGCTTAGTATTATATTTCGTTATTTTTTCTGTTGTTGTGGACTAACTATAAACGCAATATATTTTCAGTAGAAATGAAGAATCCGAACAAATGATTTGAGATCGTTGAGACGTAGTTTCGGCCAAGTAGAAGTGTCCGTGAAATTTAAGCTGTCATCTAATAAATCCTCTTGATTGCACGCTAATATCCTTTTGTGTATGTAAACCCCTTAAATTACTACAGCTGACCTGGTTTGAGTTCGAGTTCGAGTTCTAGTTCGATATTGAACCGAAATTGTGCTACGATTTAAGTAGAAATTCGAGTGCTCTCTTTCGTTTCGAAGAAAAGGAATGCTAGAAAAGAGAAAGAGAGAGAGAGAGAGAGAGAAAACTAAACGAAACAATCGATGTATCGTCAAACAAAATGCTTTTTTTTCTTTTTTCTTTCTTTTTTTTTTCCTTGTCTGTTCTTGCTATTCCGAGTAAAAGGATTTTTACGGGTGTAAATGAAAGAGCATGGAGAAAATTAGAGTACGAGGTAGAGAAAGAAAGATAGACAAAAAGAGACAAAGAGAAAGAGAGAAAGAGAGAAAAGCAACGAATTGTCTCGTAGATTTTTCAACGGAACAGATGCGTTCTCTTCGTAAAAGTTGAAAAAGCATGGAACTAGAATCCGAAAGAGGACCACTTTACTTTAATGTTTCTCGAGGAATATGGACGAAGTCGTCGTTTTGAACGAATGAGATAAGATAGACTGTTCAAATCGAGTGCAATTTTCTGAGGGAGAATATTCAATCGATTTACATATATGTATGTACATGGTTAGGTATATTGTAAATGTGTATGTAGATATGCAATGTACGTCAGCTACGATATTTTTGATCGTTGATACATTTCTAAAGGATATTTTTTCATTGAAAAAAGAATAGATATATGTATATATCTTTTCTTTTTTGTTTCGTAAAATTATGTCTTCCCGATTTGAAAAAAAAAAAAAAAAAAAAAAGAAAAAAGATTATTTAATATGAAGCTTACAGTAAAATTTCCAATATAAATTTTATTAATACAATTAAGTATAATTATTACCGTTATAACTCTACCATATTAAATGAACCAAATCAATTTCTCAATAGAAAATAACAATTAATTAGCAAACACACCATCGCTAAATTGTATTCACTTTCTCTTTGATCTGTAAAAACCAAACAAAAAGGAAATAATAAGAAAAAAGAAAAAAGGAATGAACAAAGCAATAAGAAACAAAAATCAACATAAAATCAATAAATAATTTCTATACAATTTGAATAAGTTTAGAAATTCGAAGTTTTCGTCGAGAGAAATTACAAAAACGATATTACGAATTTTGAAGAAGAAGAGAGACAGAAAGTACCCATCGTATGGAAATAGAGAGAGAAGAGAAGAGAAGAGAAGAGAAGAGAACAGAAGAGAAGAGAAGAGAAGAGAAGAGAAGAGAAGAGAAGAGAAGAGAAGAGAAGAGAAGAGAAGAGAGAGAGGGAGAGAGAGAGAGAGAGAGAGAGAGGGAGAGGGAGAGGGAGTATACACGCAGTGCGACGATTTGCCAAGGCAAATCAATTTTCTCATCTCTCTCTCTCTCTCTCTCTCTCTCTCTCTCTCTCTCTCTCTCTCTCTCTCTCTCTCTCTCCCCCTCTCTTTCCTTCTCGAGTTTCTATCGGTGTGATACGCATCGTTGTGAATTTATCGACCCTTGTCCGTAAACTTTCTCTAGTGCTGGATAGCCTAATCAAAATATCCTTTTCCTCTGGTAGTATGGATCGTTCGCACGACGTGTTATTAATAACATCATAACGAGGAACGGACGTGCTCGAGGATGCATTTAATCGTACCCACGAGTCTTCTCAAACTTCCTTCCTGTATCCTGAACTCATCCTCATCCTTCTTCTCCTCCTCATCCTCCTTATCTTCCTCCTTTTGCCATCTTCTCCTCCTCCTCTTCAATTCCATCTAGTTTCATCCTCATCTTATTTCCGTTTTCCTTCCTATACAACATCGATACGTTAGATTATTTTTAACGATTTATATCAAAATTAATTACTTTCGCAAGTACCTCTCTTTTTCTCTCCCTCTCTCTCTCTCTCTCTTTCTCTCTTTTTCTGTGTGTGTGTATGTGTGTCTCACTCTCTCTTTCTTTCTGAAGTAAGTTTGACAACTTTCGAAGGAGTCGATCTAAAAAGTTTTCTTTTCCTTTCGTTTGCGCTCTATCTCTTCTTTCTCTTTCTACTTATAAGATTGAGAGAAAAAGAGAGACAGAGAGAAAGAAGATTAACTCTCATGGCTAGTGTTTCAACGTGCTGAGGAGAGAAATAGTAGAACTCGTTATTCGATTTTGTTCTTCTTCTTCTTTCGAAAGAATTTTCTTCATACGACTATATTCTCTGAGGAAATGTATGTCTTTCTTTCTTTTTGTTTTCTTCTCTTTTTCTTATTTTTTCTTTCTAAATCTCTTTTTCTCTTTCTTTCTTTCACTTTGGTGATCTCTCTTGATATCTGTTTGTTTTTCTGAAAACATGAAAGAGAATGAGATCAAAGAATATCTTTTTTTTTTTATCATCATAACTTTTTATTTGTTGTTTATTTACTTATTTATTTATTTTTCTTTCCGTATTGTTCCTTTTTTGTTTTCGTAAGGATGTTCGTTGTTAGATATTTTTTCGAAAAATAATTGATTATGTGCGTTTTTGTTCGTTTCTTTCTTTTCTTTTCTTTTTTTTTTGTTTCTCTCTCTCTCTCTCTCTCTCTCTCTCTCTCTCTCTCTCTCTCTCTCTCTCTCTCTCTCTCTCTCTCTCTGTAAAAAGATACAAATATTTTGATAATGTTAAAAGTAACTGAATATTACGTTGTTCTATTGAATATCTTGAAAATGTAATGGATTCAATATGAATGATATAATTAGAGATACATTTATTTAGTGTGTGGTTGTACTATCAAATAACGATAACGGTTATGGACTTTTAGAGAAATTGGATAATTAGAATAATGTTTCTTTTATGGTTGAAATGGTTCATTCATTTTATTGGGTAATAAAAAAGAAGAACGAAGACCAGTTAAAAATTCGTATTATTGTCGTAATTATAATAACAAATTAATTTTGTTTCATATTTCTTATTTTTCTTCTCGAATAAATTTTTCTATGTTAATATATTCATTTCTATTTAAAAAAAAAAAATAATAAATACACGAATGAATGAATGAATGAATGAATGAATAAATGAATGAATAAATGAATGAATAAAATGATAAAAGAGGCAAGTGCAATTAAAAGATGAAATTATTAAATTTAATTGAATGAAAAACGTTTGACGTATGTATAACATTTTTTATCTTTTTTCTTGAAATTTTTTTCTTTTCCTTTCTTTTCTTTTTATATATATATAGGAAATGTATGTCTTTATATATATATATATATATATATATATATATATATATATATATATCAATTTTGAAATCCTTTATTCTACGAAACTTTGTATTCAAGGTTCAAACGTTCCATTTTATCTTTATACGAAATATTTAAAAATTGATCGCATTATTGTCGTTAACCAGATACGTGAAAAACTTGCATAAGAACGATATCTCGTTCGACGAAGGGATTTATCCGAAAGCATAATGGGGAAAATGGCCGGAAAGGAAAACTATTCGAGCGGTTGCGGTTTCTTCATGGGGGGTAACATTAAAGAGTTATACGAGCCATGGGGAAAAAGAAAAAAAGGGCCGCTTACCCTATCTCTCGTATCGTCGTATATCGTATATCTTTTGTCTACTCTTTATAACAAATTTACAATAATTGCAAAATTCGTGCCGGTACGAAGATGGTAGATTTTCTTTTCGTTTTTTATTTTTTTCTTTATCCCAATAACAAATAAATTTTTCCAACGTATAGAAATAAAAAGATATATTGAAATTTTACGATTATTTTGCTTATTTTATTATTATTATTATTATTATTATTATTATTCTTTTTTTTTGTTCTTTGAAAAAAATTTTTTGTTATTCTCAAACGAACCAGACCAAATGAAAAAAAAAAAAAAGAGAAAGAGATAAAAATGCTAGAATTCACAGAGATCGAAGATATCAGGAAATGACGTCGTGCGTTGGTGGGGAAAACATGAAAACACACTCTGGAATTCTATACGTACGTTAACGTTCGTTCGAATTATTTTTAACGAGCTATGCACACGAGTTAAACGTTTTTGCGGCTTGTACACATACGTGTGCATATATATATATATATATATATATATATATATATATATATATATATATATATTGAATGCATTCGCGATATTCGACGTCGAATTTCTCGTCCATTTTCCCTTATATTCTCTCTCGCTCTCTTTTTATTTTTTTTATTTTTTTATTTTTCCTCCCTTTCTATACTTCTCTCTCTCTCTCTCTGTCTCTCTCTCTCTCTTTCTCTCTCTCTCTTTCTCTCTTTCCCCCGCTCTTGAAAGAGCTGTATAAATTGGAGCAAACGTAAAAGTTGTATACCGTTGGGAGATTCGCTTCTAGTCGAGGGGTCTAACGCAATATAGGGAGAAATTAAATAACTTATGCGATATGTAGCAATTTTATCAGATGAATTAAGCATAAACGAAATTGCAAGAATTTAGTAGAGGCTTTTACGAAGATCCTGATTTATTATATATTTTCTTCTCTCTCTCTTTCTCTTTTTTTCTTTTTCTTTTTCTTTTTCTTTATTCATCTTTCTTTTCGTTACTAAGTATCAAAAAGTTATTTTATAGTAGATACATTGGAAGGAATATTAATTAAAAATAAATACTGGGTCAGATACGAAGAAATACAACGAATTCATTTATTATCTTATATTTTCTAAATTTTCTTATTATTTAAATATATGTAGAATGAAAAAAGGAGAAATGGTATATAATAAATGATAATAACAATTGTTTGTTACATGTCAGATAGAAAGAAACATTCGATTGATTTATTTTCTATTAAAATATTCTTATATTCTTCGATAAACAAAGACATTTCTTTTAAATATAAATATTAGAATAATAAAATGAAAAGGAGTATAAAATAAATGCTAATAGCAATTGTTATTTATATGTCAGATAGAAAGAAGCATTCCATTGATTTATTTTCTATTAAACTATTCTCATATTCTTGATAAATAAAGACATATTTTTTTTTTTTTTTTAATATAAATTTTAGAGTAATAAAAAGAGAAAGGGTATAAAATAAGTGATAATAGTAATTGTCTTTTATAGGTTAGCCGGAAAGAAATATTCAACTCATTTATTTGCTACTAAAATATTCTCAATAAAACAAGAAATCTTAATATAAATATAAGAATAATAAATAGTATAAGAGAGTAGTAGTGCCTTGTTATAGGTCAGATAGAAAGGAAGATTAAATTTATCTATTTCTTATTAAAATATTGATTAACAAGAGATCTTATAATGTAAACGTGAGAATAGTAATAGTGTAATTAGTAATCGCTTATTGTAGATCAAACAGGAAGAAAAATTCAATTAATTTATTTCTTATTGAAATATTAATATTAGATTATAGATAATAATTAATTATAGATAAATGTTTAACAGGAAATAATTACAAATATTCATTTAATTAAAAGTATAAAGATTTAAGTGATAGTGACCTATTGTAAGTCGGGCACGAAGTAATATCTCAAACGCGCAAGCGCACATACACGGAAAGAGAGAGAGAGAGAGAGAGAGAGAGAGATTCACATACACCCACACACAAAATTCATTTATCTTGTACTAAAATATTTGTACATTCTTGGTAAAGAAAGAAATCTTTTAATAGGTCAACTTCAACACCCTTTTTTTTACGAAGATTGAAGGACGAATAGAATGGTACCAGATGAAGGATTAAACGAAAATTGATTTTGTTCGGTGGAAAGAAAACGAAAGAAAAGAGAGAGAAAGAGAAAGAGAGAGAGAGAGAGAGAGAGAGAGAGAGAGAGAGAGAGAGAGAGAGAATCATTGAAATACAATATAGATTATCTTTCCGTCCATGTATCTACAACAATGTTGGCTTATTTACAATCGGATTTTTACGAGCCAATAGGACACATGTTTCTTTTTTCACTTATTTCTTTTCCGTGACCGAGAGACAGGAAAAAAGCAGAAGAAGAAAGAAAGAGGGTTGGTTAGGAATGGGGAGAGGAAGAGGGAGAAAGACAGACAGAGACAGAGAAAGAGAGAGAGAGAGAGAGAGAGAGAGATTCGTTATTGATTCGAACTCGACACAGCTTGGATACAGTCGTAACAGTTCATGTCGTCAATGTACGTATATACATACACATTTATATGTGTATGTGTGTATATATATATGCATATATATATATATAATCTTCAAATGACAACACATACGTTGTATAAAAGAAAAGAACATTATATACCGCGGATAGATCTCAATTGTTACGAATTGTCCATACTAGACAACGAAAAAAGTGTGATTGTCAATCATTATTACTATTATTTTTATTATTTTGTACTTTGTATTTAATTGTCTTTTCTTTTTCTTTCCTTCTGCCAATTTTTCTTACAATATCGACTTGGAAACTGTTCGTTTTTATTTCCCCCGGTCGATGAATGAAATAAAAAGAAGGAAAAGAGAGACAAGAAAAGAAGAAGAAGAAGAAGAACAACTTTAAACAACATTTTATATGTATATATATGCAAAGTAATCATCTCGAAAAATTAATCTCGAGATATCGGATGTTAATATTCATAGGACAAGTTACGAAGAAGTTCCCGCTCAAATTCAAATAGGTTGTACCGAGGTTAGCAATGAATTTTTAATGTTCGACGAAAGAGGGTAAACACTCACGTATACAAAAAAGTATAAAACACGAAGTATACAGACAATAAAAATGCGTAAACGGGCAGCCCCATATCCACGTAAAGTAGAATAGATTTTTCTTTTTACATAAAATGTCTACGTAATATATATATATATATATTATTTATAATAAGAAAGGAAGAGATTGAACACTCTAGTGTGTTGCGAATACTCTCGTGCTCGATATTTCCAGTTCGCATGGCAATCGTGTGACGAAGTGGGCCGCGACAGTAGTAGTACCTTTCCGGTACGAAGCGTCATCTGTGAAAAGTCGACTAGACTTTATCGTGGTGTCGTGACTTCATTTGGGCAGATTGAACGTGTCCTTAAGCTAACACACGAATGTTACTAGATAAAAGTAGAAAGAGAGAACAAGAAAGAATGAGAGGAAGAACGAGAAAAAAAGAGAAAGAGAGAGAGAGGGAGGAAGTGAACGACAAAAAATAAATCTAAAAAGAGACGGGGAAAAATTGAGATGGATGGATAAATGAATGAATGTGTGATGAGTATGTGTATGTGTGTGTTTGTGTTGGTTGGTTGTATGTGGGTGTTTGACAAGCAATCGACTTTTCTTTCATTCACAAGCTCAGATAAACTAACATTTTGACTATGAAATTTTCTCGAAGAAAAAAAAAAAAGAGGAAACTGTTATCTTTATAGAACATAAATGTTGGATCATTCTCTATAAAATACATTCTATTTTTTTGTTTTGTTTGGTTGTTTGTCAATCTCTCTCTCTTTCTTTTTTCTCTCTTTTTTTTTTTATCTTTTTATGAAGAATCCTTTTAAATCTGTATAGAGGAATACATTCCATGCAAACTACGAATCCTTTAGCAGATTTACTCAAATTTAGCGCATAGTGAAAGCTATTCAAACGTTATCGAACTTATTTGCAAGCTTAATCTCTTTCTCTATTTCTCTCTCTCTCTCTCTCTCTCTATTTTAAGTAGTATTATCAATGAGTGATCAGCCAAAGCCATAAACTCGCGTGTGCACACGAGAGGAATAGGTAATCTTAATTCTCGGAAAGCGCATAAACGTAGTGGAAAATTTTTAGATGAGATATTATCCATTTACATGTTACGAGAATTTACTTTTATTTACTTTTATTATTTTTCTTTTAATCGTAGTAAAATTTCTATGGCCAAAAGTATACTTAAAACTTCTTCTTTTCTTTCTTTTTTTCTTTTTTAATGTTACATATCCTTTTAATGTTACATATCCTTTTAATGTTACGAAAATGGATTTAATAAAAAGAAGGAATTTCATTTAGTACAAGAAAAGAATTTAATTAATCATATAGTTTATAATACTTGAAACTATTATAAAAAAATATATATATATTTATTTATTTATCTATCTATCACTATTTATTGTTTTTATTGTAATAATAATAATAATTATTATTATTATTATTAATAAAAATTTCATAATTTTTTGAATGATTCGAATACATAGAAAGAGAGAGAGACAGTATTGAAAGATAAAGAATTTTCCTAGCAGATAAATTTGATGATAAGCGAACAGAAAAATATGTTCAAGACCTTATCGCAAAATAGAAAAGAAGGGAAAGGGAACTCCCCTTTCGCTCCTTGAGGCGAAGAAAATGTTCTCGATAGAGTCGAGAAAAGATGTGTATGCCGTTTCGTTCTAACGTTTTATCGTTTTCTTGGATATAAAAGCGATGACGCGTCGTTGAGCTCGAACCGTCACTAGCAATGATGGATAACGTTCCCTCGTCCAAAATATCGAACGAACCTTTCTTAAAGTATATCTACCTCTTTCTTTTTCCTCTTCGTTTTCTTTTTTAAACGTTATTTTTCTTCCTTTCGATAAAGGAATATCGAACCATCGATGTTTATTCGTTTAAAACAATTTTTACCCAAATGCATTTTCTCAATATTTTTAAAATTATCGATTTATTCTCTTTTTAATTGAAAAGAGTTACCTATTATTTTCTTTCATTTGTATGGATTTTTTTTTTTTTTTTTTTTTTTTTTTTTTTTTAATAAAATCAAACAAATTTAAGGAAAATATTTATTGTAATCTCTTTCTCTTTTTCTCTCTTTCTTTGTGTGTGTATATATATATATATATATATATATATATATATATATATAAAATAGTTAATCGAAGTGAAACATATATATATATTGTTTTTTTTTTTTTTTTTTTTTTTTTTTAATATTTATGACTATATTCGCGAAAATATCTTCGAAGAAAAATCGAATACTGTATAACATAACAATATCTATATTTACATTATATAATACAAATATAATTTTTATCCTTTAAAAATTGTTCTCTTTTCGACGATTATTTAGAATCTTTATTAAATTAAATTAATCTTTAAAAACTAAATATTTAGAATCTTTCGATTAAGATCTAATATCTTGAGATTGAATCTCTAATAGATAAATGATTCTAAATAAAAAGAAAAAACTGTGCTCCCAAATTCTAATCTGTTTAAAGAAGGAAAGATATTTCAAGTTTTTTTTTTTTTTTATTTTTTTTTTATTTTCTTAAATGAGATTTTTAACTGTGTCAAGAAACGTAAAGAAAAATATCGGTTTCTTTATCTTCAATTTCAAGCACGAACGTAATCTCGTTAAAACGTCGAGAAGATAGAGATCAAAGGCAACGATGTTCGGTTTATTAAAGACAAGATTTATAGGGTCTGCTTCTCGTTTCCATTACAAACTGTACGAAACAGAATCGATCGATCGTTGTCGGTGCCCGCATCGATGCGTCATCGAACTTCTATCAGGTTCGCTTACTTAGCGGTATTTAAACGAGCCGTTCAACATGGCCGTTAATCAATTACGCGAGTGAGTGTTGGTACATATATACATACATACATACACACATATATATATACATATATACGTACGTACGTACGCATAATATATATATATAGATTTTTTAAAGGTCGATTATGAACGAACAATTATGATTTATTACTTTCACACCTGCTACATTTCTACATAACTATGTAAATAGTAAATACATATTCATATACGTATACATACATACTTTGTATTTCGTATAGTAATATTGAGAAAATTTATGACAGTAGTCGTCAAAGTACGTTTATGGTTGGATGATACATTTGTTAAACACTTAAATGCATATGCTTGGAAAATTACAATATATTAATGTTTCATGTTGATTAATGCTCGATCTAACGTATGCGCCCATCATTTAATATCACATGAAATTTTATCAGAATTATTGATGATAACTTGTTATAATATTTTTCTCTGAAAATTATTTGCATACGGTTTGAGAAAATTATAGTATATTCATTTTTCGTATAGATTAATATGCGTTGTAACGTATCTGCATGAATAATTTGCATGCAATTTCATGAAAAAAAAATATATATATAAATAAATAAATAAAAATGTTCACGATAATAGCTAGTAGTTATAGAATCTTTCATTCTCATAAAATTCTTACAAAAATAAATCATACGTTAGAAAGAGCGAGAAGAGAAAAAAAAGTTAAGACCTTTTAATATCGCCTTCATAACTATTATAATATCTTTCTTCCTTGAAATTTTTATCCAAAAAAAAAAAAAAAGAAAGAAGAAGAGAACGCGTGTAAATTTAATTGTTACACTGTTCAATTAACAAACGATATACTATTTTTTCTTACAATTTTCTTCATAAAAAAAGAAAAAGAAAATCACGTTAAAGAACGAAAGTAGAAAGTATAAGTCTGTAATCAGACTTTACTGTTAATTATAATTCTATCTTCTCATCTCATTCTCTCTTCTAACTCTACATGCAAAACTCGGTACGTAACTCGTAAGAAATAATATAAGAACGAATAGAGGTCGTTTAAGTAACGAAGAAAAGCATTGTTTCTGAGAAAGTCAGCCATTAAGGATCTACCGATAAAATCTTAACGATAATAAACAACATAGCACTTTCTTTCCTCTTCATTCACTATCTCTCTCTCTCTCTCTCTCTCTCTCTCTCTCTCTCTCTCTCTCTCTCTCTCTCTCTCTCTCTCTCGCTCTCGCTCTCGCTCTCGCTCTCTTATTCTCACTCTATCCCTCGAATAGACTTTATAATCCAGGCTTGGGATCTAAATTCGCTGTGGGTATGAGTTCCGACGAGTTTGAATTTGAATTTTGTGGGTTCTCTTCGATTTTCGTACCTTACGTGAGGTATAACATATGCGTTGAAACGTGCCTAAGGTAAAACCCTAGAAGTAATCCCAAACTAAAAGAGAGAAAGAAAAAGAGAGAGAGAGAGGGGTAGAGAAGGAAAGAGGAAGTTTTAGCTTGCAATATTCGTCTCATTCATAATTTAGTGGGTTCTTGGAAGGATTGAAGAAAGTACGAATAGTCCGTCCCTTTGTCCTGTTTTGCGATACTGAATGGGCTTTTCAAAAGGGTTGGCTTTTATTATTTCACGACGACAAACCATTTTCTCTCTCTTTCTCTCATCATCCGATGATGTAAATGTACGTGCGTGCCTTTTCACAAATGCTTTTCTCACTTTACTATTTTTTTTTCTTCTGTTTTTTAACACACACGTTCTCTCTCTCTCTCTGTCTCTCTTTCTGTATTTCTCTATTCATCTATTTCTCTATGTCACCTTCGTTACTCTTCAAAAAGTATATTCTTTCATATTTTTTTCTTTATACGGAATTATGAAACATGACGCTACACTTTTCTCTCTTTCTCTCTATCTCTTGTTTCTTTTTTTATTTATCTTTTTTTTCTTTTCTTTTCTTTTTTTTTTTTTTTTAATTTTACTTTGAAAAATGTGTATGAAAAAGAAGAATTTATGAATTAGAACGAGGTCGACGTTGGCTATCTCACGGACAAAAGTTTATCATTGTAATTTTAACGTAACTTGCATCATTCTTACTCGCATGAATCATGACGAGGTCGAGACACTTTCTCTCTCTCTCTCTCTTTTGCCTTCTTGCTTTAAGATAAGAGAGAAAAGGGTGAAATGCGTGCAACGAGTGTAACTAGACTTCTATTATTAAATTTACCGAACGTTGAACGTATATAATATAGTACGTGGCTGACTATACGCTGCCTTTTACTACTATCTTCTCTTTACTCGATTCCTACTTCTCATTCGAGGCTTGCCATTGCTTTTTGAACATGTTCTATGATTTCTTTCTTTTTTATCTCTTTCTCTCTCTCTCTCTCTCTCTCTCTCTCTGTTTAAGAAAAAAAAAAAAAAAAGTGGGGAAAAAATTTCTAATTTTTCAATAGGAAAAACAATTTTAACAAACATATCTAGATAATAGATTTTTATCTCAGAATTTTTTCAATACGAAACGAGAAAATTAATGGATGAAAAGAGAACAATATTTTGAATTTTATACTTTTTAAACCTGTTCCATGACGTCTCTCTATCTCTCTTTTTTTCGTTAAAAAAAAAAAAAAAAAAAAAAAAAAAAAAAAAAAAAAAAAAAAAAACTGTATATTTCGAATAGCGGAGATATAAATTCTTTTAAAAAAGAAATTAATTCTTTTTTAACAAAATCAACAGATGTCATATTGTCCTTTTCTTTTCTCTCTCTCTCTCTCTCTCTCTCTCTCTTTTTTCCTTTTTTCTTCACAATTTATTAAAGCTGAAAAATATTTTGAATTCTATACAGTACGTTGGCCGTAACGATTGAAAAAATAAATAAATAAATAAATAAATAAATAAATAAATAAAGAATATAGAATAAATGCTCGAAAAAAGATCATAGTGGTATGGTTAACAAGCAATAAAACGTGTCGAATCGTTTGTAGAAAATATGCAGAAACGAGTGTGTGTATAGACGAGCGATTCTACGTTCATTTCATGGTTCGAATGACAAAGTAAAATCGTTGTACGATCAGGCGGAAATGCGGTCGCGTTTTCCCGATAATTTTGTTTTCTCTTTTGCATAGACACGAGTACGTATGTTTTTATATATATATATATATATATATATATATATATATATGTGCGCATGTGCAATATCATTCTGGATGACTACGACTTTTCTATTGAATCGAGAGTTGAATTGGGAGAGTAAATGTATACATGTATGTATACATACATGTCTATATTCTCTGTATGCGTGTGCGTGTGTGTGTGTGTGTGTGTGTGAGTGTGTGAGAGAGAGAGAGAGAGAGAGAGAGAGAACGGAGTTCAGTGTCATTAGCGTCAGCAGAGGATACCAAATTCGCTTTCAACAAAATTAGGTAACGTAACCGCGTCGAGCCACTAAATACCGAACATGTACCCTTGTTAGGCTTGCAAATTTCAATCTATTGAACCGGACACGACGTCATTTTCGATACATCGTTTGTCCCAGAAATTTCCACTCATGTCTCGTTTAATCCTATGTTATCCAATTTCTTGTTCTTTCTCTTTTTTTATCTAAAAAGAAAATTATATTACTCGTATCTCTCTAACGTTATATAATAATAATAATAATAACAATAATGTGTAATCGTAAAATGTAAAAATATATAAATTATAAGATAAGCTTATTTTTGAAATTAATAGTATAGAAAGAAATTGTTTGATAAAAAAGTAATTATTTTATATTAATTATTGATCAATTAACGTAATTTTATAAATCCAGTTGAAATCGGAATTTCTTTTTTGTTAAAATAAGATGATTTTACTTCGTAAGAATTTGTTTATAAAAATTATTTATAACAAATTCATTAATTGTTAAATAATTAATTGGTTATTAACAATATGTTGGAGAAATAAAGGAAATGTTATACTTTATAATGACATTTGATTGAAGTCTCTACGACTTTTAGTTTCGGAAATAGTCCTGTGTAAATGAAAGACTTGGTTATTAATTATATTGAAAAAAGTTGGTTTTTCGATAAAAAAAGTAATTTGTTTATAATAATTATTTAATAATTAATATAATTTTATTAATAGGACGGTATTTGAATTCTTTTTTCGTCATAATTACATAATTTTACTTTATAAGAATTTGTTTTTTAAAAATTGTTTATAACAAATTGTTAATTAATTATTAACAATATGTTGTAAAAATAGAGAAAATTTTGTCCTTTAAAATGGCGTTTGATTCAAGTCTCTACGATTTTTAGTTTCGGAGATATTCCCATATTAGTCGAAGACATTTACGATGACCCACTGACCTATATAATTTCATTCAAATTAGTTCGGTGACACACTGACCTATATAAATTCCGAGAATTTACGAGGCCTTACTACATTACTACTACTATTACTACGAACAGCTGTTCTATACAAATTATGAATGAAAATCTTTCGAAGGCTATATCTTCGGAACGGAAAGTCGTAGAGACTTGAAACAAACACCGTTTTCAAAGGTTTTTTATTCTTTATTTATTTAAATAATGCAATGATATTGTTATAATAAAATCGATTTTGTTAATAATTTAAAAAATTGAATTTTTTCTTTTAATTGATTTTTCGGAACGAAAAGTCGTAGAGACTTGAAACAAACACCGTTTTCAAGCATTTTTTATTCTTTATTTATTTAATTAATGCAATAATACCGGAATCCATTTTGTTAATAATTAAAAAACAGACTTTTAGTTTTTTTTTTCTTCTTTCTTTTCTCGTAATAAAGACATAACTTGTAATGAAATTATCTAAATTATTATTTTGATAACAAATATTATTTTGTTTATTTAAAAAAAAAGAAGAATAAAAAATGTATTAATCCTCGATAATGTAAGAAATTGAATGATCGAAAACTCGAAAGATTTTCTTTTCGTAATAAGGATTCTAAGCTTATTCTACCCTTACTCTGCGTTTTCTCGGGGCTTATTCTACACTTACCGTACACCATTATTATACGCGTTGAATAATGATGTAAGGTAAACGCAGAATAATGATGCAATGTAAGTTGAGAAACTATCACTCTCCTCTCATATTTTAATCGTATCTATATGGTTTCTTAGCAATATTAAAATGAAAATTTCTCTTAAACTAATAATTTTTTTACACGCATACATTTATACCGTATACCGATATGTTTTAATACATACGTATATTTATATGCAAACTTTTCAGACAAAGTAATAATAATAAATAATATATAACAATAATAATAATAATAAAAATCCTGGATCATTTTTCAGCGATGGTCGTTTGTTAGAAGGTGATCAAATATTGGCAATAGATGGACAACCTTTAGACTCGAATATCTCCCACGAGCAAGCGATCTCGATCCTTCAGAAAGCTCGTGGTCTTGTCGAGTTGGTCGTAGCAAGAAGCACCCAAGGTATTTAATAATATCTTCTTTCATGTCAACGTGATCTTTTCTATTTTCTTTTTTTTCTTTTTCTTTCTTTTTTTATGATCTCTAATAACGAAAGTCTCAAGTGTCCATTTAGACGATCCTAAATAATAACATTATCGTTTTAACGCGAAATTTATTGTAACAAATATATAAAAGAAAAGAAAAAATATCTTAAAAGGGTATTATTGAGATTTATTATAGATCATTCACGTGATCGTTCTTATCTAGTAGTTAAATTGAAACCTAAACATCCGCGTGTATATGTGTGTTTATATAAGATTTATTATAGATCATCCACATGATCGTTCTTTTTTATGTTGTAATTAAATTGGAACCTAAACGTGTGTATGAGATTTATTATAGATCACGTTCACGTAATAGTTCTTATGTAGTAGTTTAATTGGAATCTAAACGTATATACGAGCTTTATTATGGATCATATCCACGTGATTGTTCTTATGTAGCGGTTTAATTGTAATCTAAACGTTTCCTATGAGATTTATTGTGGATCATTCGCGTGTTTGTTTTTATGTAATAGTTAGAGTTGAATGGACGTCAGTTATACGAAAATGCAGCAGATATTTTCTCGTTTCTTTCATTTTCTCAATGTTACAGTCTTGTCTTTCTAAAGCTTTTATCATGAGCTTTTGTTTTGTCGGGAGTATAGTATTCCGAGTCGTATACTATACTGATCTTAATCTTTGAATCCCATTCTTCTTCGGTATATCAGCAAGACAATTTTTCTTTCTTGTTTTTATTTTTATTTATTTATTTTTTCTTTTTTTTTGTTTTTTTTTCCTTGTTAGATTTCTTGTTTTTCGATTAACTCAATCTCATTTTATTTATATTTTCTTTTAACATTTCATTTTAATATTTTTAATTCGATATTTTTCTTTTCTTTTTTCTACGTATGATTTAATTTTACCATTCACGTAAAAGTTTTCTTATGAAACAAAAAAAAAATGAAACTTATCTATCAATTTCTCTCTCTCTCTCTCTCTCACACACGCATACACACACACACACACACACACAGATATTTATTTATTATAATATTTATCTCAATCTTAGAAAGAGATACTTATCTACAATATTTTCTTTATTTTTAATAATTATTTTTATTTCTTACTCTCCTTATTTCTTATGTTCCCTTATTATACAGTCTCTGCATTATACTTTTAACTTGTATATTAAAATAATTATGTCTTTTGTAATCCTACTGTTCATTCAAGAGCTTAGCCAAGATAGAATTAAAGTTTTATACACACACACACACACACATTTCTCTTTTTCTTTATCTCTGAATGCAAGTTAGTATATGGTCGTACAATTTTAATTAGCTTTCAGCATAATGTAAATTAATGTATGTACATGAAAAAAATGTACTGTCACTCCCTCTCTCTATCTCCCTCTCTCTATCTCCCTTCCCCCTCTCCCTTTCCATCTCTCTCTCTCTCTCTCTCTCTCTCCCTTTCCCTCTCTCTATCCCTCCTTCTCCCACTCTCTCCCTCTCCCACTATCTTGCCTTATGAAAAGATTTAGTTCATAGTCCCTTCGCAGAAAATGGAATCTAGTCGAATAGAATAAAAGCTGAGCGTCCTGTCGATCGGAAGAAGATTGCTTCCGACGAGAGAGAGAGACAGAGAGAGAGAGAGAGAGAGAGAGAGAGAGAGAGAGAAGAAGAGTAACAGAGAGAGAGAGAGAGAGAGAGAGAAACAGAGAAGAAGAGTAACAGAGAGAGAGAGAGAGAGAGAGAGAGAGAGAAACAGAGAAGAAGAGTAACAGAGAGAGAGAGAGAGAGAGAGAGAGAGAAAAACAGAGAAGAAGAGTAACAGAGATAAAGATAGTGACAAAGACAAAGACAGAGAGAAAGTTCTTCTATTTCTATCTAATGGTTTTACCAAGAGAAAGGAAAAGACTTCCTATTTTCGATCGATCTTATTGAAATTCGTATAATTTACCAGACATTGGGAATTCTTTGCCGACGGATGAATTGTCCGGAGGTTCGAGTTCGACAGCGGCCGCAGCAGCTGGAGGAGTTGCAGCCGTCTGTACTGCGGGGAACAACGGCAATAACAACAACAACAACAACAATAACAATAACAATCAAATTGGCTCGGACAAAGATCAATCGGTGTCAGTGTCGTCGATTGTCACTCCAGCACCGACACCTAAATCAAGTCAACCTGCTAGCAACACTTCTGCGGCAACACCAACACCGACACCAACACCTATACCTACACCAACTTCTACACCGATACCACCTGGCACCGTTCACGGAGGCCTCGTCATCGAAAGGAGCCCTTCCGCTGTCAGTGACGCCTCTAAGAGTGGCCCTGACATGGTGGTAAGTATATTTATTCCTTCATTTTTACAACAACGTTGATTTTATAAGCAGGGGAAAAAAAAAGAAATTGAACGAATAAGGAAATCGATGAATTTTATTGGCTTATTGAATTATTGAATTATTGACTTATGGTATCTATTGTTACAACTTTCATCGTTTCTTTGTTAGGGATTTTCTTGTTTTTCTTTCTTTCTTTCTTTTTTCTTTTTTTCCTTTTCTCTTCTGAAACCGTACGTCCTACGAAAGTGTGTTATTAACGAAAGTTTTAAATATAATTGGGAGGAATATTTTTGTTTCTATACGTTTTTCTCGTAAATTCGATGATTGTTTAGATAATCCAGCTTTAAAACCGAGGCTTTTAAACTTTTTTCTTTTCTTTTTGTTTGTGAATGAACTGTGTATGTAATATAATAGTTGTATGTGTATATATATGTGTGTGTGTGTGTGTGTGTGTCGTAATAAATATTTGTTGTTCTATGCATCTATGTCATAGAACCAATGATCGTTTAAATAATCGATTTTACTTTATCAAATACGTTCTACATTGCGATTTATCACGTCTACCACGTTGTAAATTTCACCGTATTTCTCTTTTATCTTTTCGATAAATTATACGTCCCATGAAGGAAAAAGAAAATGTTATTAACAACAGCAACAGCAAGGAAAAAATAAAAATCGTAGGTATCGTTAGTATAAATCATTTTCATCGTAGAATCGATGACAGTTTCGATGATCGATCTGGACGATCGAATTTTGTTATCTTTAACTAATCTTTAAACATTGTTTTCGATATGGCATGCAATTAGAGGAAACACAAACAAAAATTTGAAGAACGAAGAAGGTCATTAAAAACTCATTAACCGTGCGTACTAATCGTTGGATCGCTATAAAATTCCAATTTTTTTTTTATCGAAATACAAAAAAGAAAAAAGAAGTACCTTTAAAGATACTCTTTTTTTTTCTTCTACCCTATTATTACCTCTCCTTATCTTTTTTCTTTCTTTTTTTTTTATCAGCAGGATGTCTCTCTCTCTCTTTCTCTCTCTCTCTCTCTCTCTCTCTCTCTCTCTCTCTCTCTCTCTCCTCCTTATTCCACGCTCCTTTCATCTCAGCTACCATACGACT
>HG996540.1:3558062-3575562 GCA_905340365.1 Vespula germanica
TTGTTATTATGCATTTAAATTGTTGCAATAAATAAGCGTCCACGATTTTTTTATATTTTGTGTTTTTTGTTTTTCGTTTTTTTTTTTCTTTTTCTTTTTCTTTTCGTTATTCGGATGAAAAATATTTGAAGATATTAATATTACTTATCGATTCTATAAAAGAGATACTTATTTATAAATCGATGTAATAATTTCTATTGTATAAGGTCACCACTGAAACGATAATATTAATTATTTTTTTATTTATTTATTTATCTTTTGTTTTTCTTTCTTTCTTTCTTTTTTAGAATTTTTACATCATCTCTGACTTCGGACTTCATTTAAGTAATAAAACAAATCAGATAGAATCAAATAGAATCAAATGAAAAAATTAGAGTTGATTCAAAAATGATGTCAAAGACATTAGTAGAAAAGAAAAAGAAGGAAAAGCCAGTGTCTATATAGTCACTATTTTTAATTTTATTCTCGTTTTAACACGGAAACCTAAAAAAAAAAGGAAACGAAAAGAAAAGATATTAACTCCTACAGTCGTATGTTGAATTTTTAGGATAATCGGCTTCAAAGTGGGGACCACATACTCCAAATCGGAGATGTCAATCTACGAGGAATGGGAAGCGAACAGGTTGCAGCTGTTCTACGACAATCAGGGACACACGTGCGCCTCGTTGTCGCAAGACCAGTTGAACCAACCTCACCAGATTTCCAGGTATATCAAATCCATCGATTTTCATAAAACAAATAAAAACAAAAAAAAACCAGCTAACATATTAAAAGAATTATTAACCCATTGATCGAATGATCATATCAATCTGTTAAATCCGTCAGGATCCGAATAACTCTACGATTTTTGTTTTCTTTCTTTCTTTTTTTCAGGCCATCGGAAGTCATGCTCCAATCGTACCAACGAAGATCCTTGGTGATCCGGACGAATTGGAGAGATACCTGGTCCACAGTGTACCTGAGACTTACAACATACGACACGTACAACAGGGTGATGCCAGTTACGACAACGGTTATATGTATTCGCAGGAGTCCGACGTGAGTGCGACGAAACGTGTCGATCAACTACTACTAATGTGCGCTACTACGATCGATGCTGCTATAAATTATTAAAAAAAAAAAAAAAAAAAAAAATAAGAGAGAAAGAAAAAACCGAGTGAACAAAATTCCGAAACGAAACGAACATATTCCGAGCGAAACGAAAAAAAAAATCCCCCCCTAGAAAAAACAGCAAACATATTAGAATATTCCATCGCAAATATGCGGATCAGGCGCGTGAATACTATCGGGATATTACACGGGATATTAGAATATAAATGGCGAAATGTGTGTCCCTTCTCTCAAGGCAAGAACCAGTCTCATCATGGATGTGGTACCCAGACGCAACCCCATACCAATTGGAGCGATGCCAGTTATACCGACGGTACCGGTACAAATTCCGGAACTACCGGTCCTCACCATGGACGCCATTGATGTTAATTCACTGCCAGAAATGGAGCGTTTCACCGTCGAGCTTAAGAAGGATATTTACGGCCTTGGGATCACTATAGCCGGCTACGTTTGCGAGAAGGGTGAGAGCCAGTGCTGCTAGAAAACAAAATAAATGAATAAATAAATGAATAAAAATAAAAATAAACGTAATAATAAGATACAACAAATGAATAAAAAGAAAAGTAATAATAATAATAATAATAATAATAATAATAATAATAATAATAATAATAATCAAAAAGACGTGCACAAAAATAAACATATATTGCGCGAGGATCACAGAGGACGGTTGGTAATGATTTTTCAGAGGAACTTTCGGGGATCTTTGTCAAGAGCATAAGCGAGGGTAGCGCGGCAGACTTAAGTAATAAGATACAAATAAACGATAGGATAGTCGAGGTGGATGGTCATTCTCTACAGGGTTATTCGAATCACGAGGCAGTTGAAGTTCTTAGAAGTACCGGGCAGACCGTTGTTCTCTGCTTGGAAAGATATTTACGTGGACCAAAGTACGAACAACTTCAACAAGCGATTGCTGCTAGCGAGCTGAGACTACCTCAGCCAAGTTCACCGTCGATAACTAGCCTACCCAGTTTTCCGATAAGCGCGGTGAGTTCCGCTCATTTGACCTTTTATCATTGACCTTTCTTCACTTTGCAAAAAGATCGTAGATAATAACGAAGTTCATCGTGTTCTTCTTCTTTTTCTTTTTCTTTTTTTTCTTTTTTTTTCCTTTTTCTTCCAGGATGGCGACACCACTACCGAGATAGAGCCTGAAGGTGAATCGCATACTACCGTAGACAGTGCCGTACTTCAAGAAGCAGATCGTGAAATAAGTGTTACGGATGACTTCGACGAAGCTACCAACGTTGAAGCACTTTTAAGCGATCCTTCGAGCGAACTCACACCACAAATTCGTGCGGCCATAAAATCGAAATGGCAAAAAATCGTAGGCCCTGATACCGAGATAGTGGTATGCATAAATACGCATGAATTATTTATTACAAAGTGCAATAATACAAAGATTGTTATATCCGATGATAATAATAATAACAACACTTGTTGACAACATTCTCTATTAATAGGTAGCACAGTTGAAGAAATTTGCTGAAGGTAGCGGTCTTGGGATTAGTTTAGAAGGTACGGTGGATGTTGAAAATGGACAAGAAGTGAGGCCTCATCATTACATACGTTCGATTTTACCTGAAGGACCTGTCGGTCAAAATGGTACGTTGCGATCGGGAGATGAATTGCTGGAGGTAAGATTTATTTAATTATCTCTTGTTATGTATCGATGATTATCTGAAGAAATAATAAAAAATAAAAGAGAAAGAGAGAAATAATTAACGCAAAGAATTTAAATATTTCTCAAGGTAAATGGTTACCGTTTGCTCGGTATAAATCATATGGAAGTAGTTAGCGTTTTAAAAGAATTGCCTATACACGTTCGTATGGTTTGCGGAAGGAATGTAGCCTCGCAGGATCCATTGTGTCCTATCGACACTGCTCAACATCAAGCAGCTTTTCAGACTAGAGTAAGTTAACAAATGTGATTTAATATTTATCGATTATAAGAACATTTTCGTCGATAATAATACGAATAAAACAAAAATGAAATACAGAGTATTCTCGGTGGATCCCTTCAAAATCTTTTACCAACAATGGATCGACTGGTAAAGGCGAAATCTGACGGATCCTTAGCTTCGACTACAACGACTGCAACAGTTACTGACGCTAGCTTGAACAAAATGAAATCACGATCATTGGAGCCGTTAACGGGTTTAGCTATGTGGAGCTCAGAGCCGCAAATCATTGAGCTGGTTAAAGGAGAGAGGGGCCTTGGGTTCTCCATTTTGGATTATCAGGTATATGAAAAAAGTTGTATGAATCCTCGACTTGTTCTTATCGATATTTGAGAATCCAGATTTTTTTATTTTGCAGACTAGTGATTAAGTTAATCAAATCTTTAAATTAATCATCCGACTAATGCCTACAGTTCTATTAAAAATGGAGTAATGTCTATCCCCAAATACGATATATCTGTAATATAACGTTATATTGTATTATTTATATAGATCTATAAATTCTAGAGAAAGAAATAGTATAATACAGTACTAATATTATATACTATTATACAGTATAATACAACATTATACAGTCTAATATACTATTATAAAGTATAATATAGTATTAATATTATACGGTATTATGCAATATAATAAAATATTAATGCTATATAATATATCATTTATATACAAATATAAAAGATAATATAAAATTATTTAATATTATATCGTATACAGATCTCTATAAATAATATAATATTGCAAATTATAAAATATAAATATTATACACAGAATATAGATAATATATAGAATAAATATATATATATATATATATATATATATATATACAGGGTGTCCAAAAATAATAAATCATAAATATCTTTAAAAGCATACATTTTTCAATGAATCATTTTCGGACGTAAGTTTTTATGAATCTTTTTCATCTATTTGATCTCAATAATACCTAGTATAAGTATAGTTCCAATTTTTTTTTGGACACCTCCTTATATATATATATATATATATATCTTCTTTTTTCTTGTCTTTTTCATATAATATCATATTTTATTTATTTGTACAGGATCCAATGAACCCCAACGAAACTGTGATAGTAATAAGATCGCTCGTTCCTGGTGGTGTGGCACAAGTCGATGGTCAACTTATACCAGGTGATCGGCTTCTGTTTGTGAACGATATCGCTTTAGAGAATGCAACTCTCGACCAAGCTGTGCAGGCTCTGAAAGGTGCACCAAAAGGAACCGTACGCATTGGAGTGGCCAAGCCGTTACCCATACCAGATAGTATCGTACAGGTGAGCGATCAAGAAGATCCGATCGAGACCACGACGGATAGAGATAACGAGGAAGCTACGCGCTCGATCATGGATAGCCATAAGCAGAGGCGAGAATATTTTCGAGAGCGTAAAGTGAACGTAATCGAACCACCTCATCATATGGATTTGATCGATGGTCTTAAACATCTACATAATCTCGTCAAATCCGAAAGCTTTTGAGATCGATCGATGTTATGAATCAAATCTAATTTGATTCTTTGATGAATCTTTTTCTTCCTTTTTTTACCTTTATATATATATATATATGTGCATTTTCGTTCTTCGCGTAACTTTCGAGACTGATGATATTAACGTTTTGTTATCATATTGTCTTATTTTTTTATCATCGAAATTTCGAATGCAACGAAACTGCATATGCAGTTTTTGTTTCAACGAACTCGGCCTGTTTTTGTATATTTTTTATATTATTGAAAATAACAGCATCGTGATCGCTGAAATGATCAAATAATAACTTCTCTATTCCTTTTTTTGTTTTAATTTCTTGTTCATTTTTTTTTTCTTTTTTTATTCATCATTGTAGCAAGAAGAGAGAGAAACGAAGACCTTAGTCATAATCTATTTTTTAGTTTTTTAACAACGTGCAATAACCATCGTTGCATCTTTTTGTTGCAACGTTGCATTCTTGTGGGGGAAAAAATCTAAATATTACATCGACTCAACATGGCTTTACGATAACTGGGATATATGTCCTTCCTATCCACATGTTTAATTTCTATTCGCTATTGTTTGTTTTTGTCCTTTTTCTTTGTTTTATTTTCCTTCTCCCTCATCATGCATGTTTTGCTTTTTATGTCTAGCTTATGCGCCACTATTCATTCGATATCATATTCAATTCTAATTTAGCTATTAGTGCATATATTTTTTCTTTATGTTTAATTTTTTTATACATTAATTACAAATAAAGTATATACATTCATACATACATACATACATACATATATATATGTGTGTGTGTATGTATATGAAAGAAAAAAGAAAAAACACACACAAACAAATTAAACAAATTTTAACAAATTTCATTACATATAAGTAAACAATCTTATTATAACAACAAATCTTTTCCTATGCACTTGCATACATTTATAAAGCTAAAAATCATTACAGTGTGTCTATGAAAATAGGAAAGTAAATTTGAAGAAAAGAAAAAAAAAAGAAAAAGAAAAACTAAAAAGAAAAAGAACAACAAAAAAGTTACATGTAAATCAAACACACTATAAATAAATAGGGTGCCGTGATCATTGTTTTTTTTTTTTGTTTATCCGAATCCTATTCATCCTTTTCCATCATAGTTAATACCTTTAAGATTTAGTCAATGTTTACATCTCATTACTGACATACTTTTCTTTCTTTCTTATTTTCCTTTTCTACTTCATTTATTTTATTTTTTCTTCCATTGCCTCCTTCCAACGAGAGAGCACGAAAGCTTTCAAATATTTGACAAAGTCAATTACGTAAAAGTAAACTTTAATTTTACGTAGTGAAGAACTGAACAACATTTTTAACTCTTTATAACCTAATTGTTTTCTTTCGTCTTTTAAACAAGAGCAAGTAATACTATGAAATTTATACTCGATAAATATTAACAATTAATAATAAAGTTAAATAACGTTATATAAAGAGTTGAAAATTAACGAAGTAAATGTTAACTTAATATTTCAACATTATGATTTAATACACAGGCGTACCAACCTAACCTATATTTCCGGACACATTCTCTCTCTTTTTCTCTTCTGAGAGAAATGACCGGACTAAATGAATTTTCCCTTCCGTTCTTTTTAAGCATATAAGCTTACAATTAGTCACAAGAAACGAAGAAAAGAGAGAGAGAGAGACAGAAAAAGAGAGAGAGAGAGAGAATAAAATATTAAGAATTTTTCTCTTTCTCTCTTCTTCTTTTTCTCTTTCTCTCTTTTTCTCTTTCACTCTCCGTATAATCTCTCGTTTCTACGTCGTTTTTTTTATATTATAACCAAAAAGAATTTAAACAGTTTGGCGCGTAAAATTCGCGCGGAAATGATTCAACCTAACCTAACTCCTTAAATCGTCCTTCGATCGTCTTTTGTTATTATTTCTTACCGTGCGTCGTGTAAGAAGAAATACAAAGAGTATCGTGAAATTAATATCAGAGGGAACAAAAGAAAAAGTAAAATAATGAAATGAAAAGGAAGGAAAAAAAAGGAGAGCCGGGAGGACGTGAGAAAAAAAAGACAAAAAGAAAATGAAAAAGCAAAAGAGAAAAATGATTTTCGGGATTCGGTTTGTTGGAATGCGGATGATCTCGTGTTCGAATCGGTGCTACTTACAGCCTAACGATGGTCTTTAAATATGTCGTGCTGCAGCAGCCCCTTAAGTAAGTACATAAATAAAACGATTGTAATAGTGAATGAAAGTTGCCTGGTAGAGAGTAGCTGATCGAAATAATAATAATAAGATTATAATAATAATGATAATTATGAACGTTTTCTTTCGATACATCTCTCTCACACATCTCCTCCCCCAAAATATAAAGTAGAAATAATAAAAACATTAAAGAAAACATAGGTTAGGTTATACTGTTTTCACGACAAACACGCTCACACACACGGACACAGATATGTAATTCATTTTTTTTTTGTCTTTTTTGGATTTTTTTTCTTTTTTTATAGTTTTAATTAAGGACTCACCTCTTTTTTCTATAATATGTATATGCATATACGTATACACACATATATATACGTATGTATGTATGTATATTCATATATATATTATATTTCATATTTGTCTTTTTGCAGTCGGACGATTAGGAAAAAGAAAAAAAAAATAAAGAAAAAAATCTGAAAAAACAAATGACAAAAAGAAACAATCGATCAAATTGATCAGGTACGAGAATGAGAGCGAGAGAATTATTGTGTGAGTTAGAAAAAGACAGACAGACGGACGGACAAACCAAAAGAGAGAGAAAGAGAGAGAGACTGCGTCGAATACATATGTTAGATAAAGACAGAACAAAAATATTGTACAATTGGAACGAATGAATGAATGTATGAATGAGAAAGAAAAAAAAAGAGCGAGAGAGAGAGAGAGAGAGAGAGAGAGAGAAGGTGGGAGGGATGGAAAAAGAGAGAACGAGGCAAGTAATTGAAAAAAGAAAAAAAACAAAAATCTAACATACAAAAGTCCATATCTATTTTTTTTTCTCTAAGCAAATTTTTATAGCCAACACGAATCCTTGTCACTCACGCCCTACCCCTAACCCCGACCATCACCTTTACCCTCAGTCCACCCCCTTTTCTTCGTTTTTTTTTCTTTCTCTCTCGTCGTAAATTGCTCTCGATCACAAAGCTCGTATGTCAATCTTTTCACCTTTTTGTAGAGCTCTACTACCATACAACTACTGTGTACTACTTCTACTTCTATCACTGTTACTACTACTACTACTAATCTACTATTACCATACCATACTACTGTACTATTTTTATTTCTTCTACTTCAATAACTACTACTATTACTATTACTACTAATACTATTATTATCATACCATATTACTACTGTACTATTTTTACTTCTTCTACTTCTATTAGTGCTATTAATACCATATCACTACTATGTATTATTTTTACTTTTTTTATTTCTATTATTAGTATTATTAGTATCATACAACTACTGTATATTATTTTTATTTTTATTATTTCTATTACTAGTATTGTTAGTAGCATACTAACTACTGCTGTATACTTTTACTACTTCTACTATTACTATTACTATTTATTACTTCTACTACTACTATTATTATTATTATTATTATTATTATTATTATTATTATTATTATTATTATTATGTACTACTTTTATTTTTATTACTTCTACTGTTACTATTATTATCTATTACTTTTATTTTTATTATTTCTCTCAACATAGATCTTACTATTACTACTGCTACTACTACTACTACTACTGCTACTGTCACTATTACTACTGCTACTACTAATACTACTCCTAATACTATTACTTCTATCACCATCACCACTACTACTCACTGGCACCTTTCTTCACTATTATCAAAAGGCTCGTGAGACCGAACGTACCAATACCGAACGTTTAAACCTGAATCACATTCACTGACTGACTACCATCCTGACTGATTATTTACCTTAATTAATTACCGCCCTAATTAGAGTCGAACATCTATTTGCAAAAAAGAATAAAAAGGGGCGATACACGTCTAAACTCATCCATAATGGTAACTCGCCTGTATGGATATAAACATACAAAACGCACGCAAATTACGTAACAATATCGATATCTCCAAAGGCTTCCTTTTTTTTATCTTCTTCATTGCTTCTCGATACTTACTTTCACGTGTGTGATGATATGATTAAAGAAAAAAAAGTTAAAAAAAAAAAGAAAAGAAAAAACGAAGAAAAGATAAGTGCAGTTCGAATTTAGAGTTCTTTTTTCTTTCCATGCTGAGTCTCGAAGGCACGCGCGAAAATTTCTCGATATTCTTTTAAAGAAAAAAAAAGAAAAAAAAAAAGAAAAAAAAATCCATCCACTAGAACTCACCTTATGAAACCTCCCCTACCCACCCTTCTCTCTCTCTCTCTCTCTCTTTCTCTCTCTCTTTTCACTAACCAACTTACAATCCTTTCACATTTTTCTGGTACGCACATAATTGCAGCTTTGCATTTTTGAAATTGATATAAGTCTGATTTATTTAGAAAGAAGATATAGAATATTGAATGAAGAAATATTATTTTGTTGATTAATATTATTTTGTTAAGAAAAGAAGAAGAAGAAGAAGAAGAAGAAGGACTTATAACAGTTTTAAGAATGATGGCTCGATTATATATAACATCTTCTTTTTAAAATTTTCTTCTTTTTCTTTGTCTTTGTTTCTCTTTTTTTTATTTCTTTATTTATTTATTTTTTTTTTATTTTCTTATTTTATTCATTCATATGTTTAGCTCGTTAACCCTCTATAACTTTAATTAACGTTTTTTGTTTCGCGATTAAAAACAAATAATTATTTAATATGAAAGTTATAATAATGTATATAATTATAAGTTATAATTAGTAGATAATTTTTTACTATAATTCATAACATTATAGTATAATTTTTATATATATATATAATAAAAATAATATACTATAATATTATAAATCATAGTATAGATTATATATTATGTGTGATATATAATATAGTTTATATACATGATCATTATATAGTATATAACTTATATTAAAATTAACATTCATAAATTAACTAATAATTAATATATCATTTATTACAAATTTCAAAGTTACATAATGTGTAATAGAGGGTTAATATATACCTGTACTACACGTATGTACACACACATATATCTCCATTTTCTTTATCTTTCTCCCTTATTTTTCTTTTCACCCTTCGCATAGACGCGTTTAGCGTATCTTTCTAATCCTGTATTGCTTAGAATTGCGCAAATCGTATACGTCAGAAACGAGTTTGATTTTATAATCGAACGGATAAACGTGTAACCGCATAGGAATAATAATAATAATAACAATAATAATAATAAAATAATAAAATAATAATAATAATAATTATAATAATAACAATAATAATTATCATAAACATACTAACATTAATAATAATAATAATCATAATAATAATATTAATAATATTAATATTAATGATAATAATAATAATGTTTCTATTTTTATATGACAAAGCAACAACGATGAATACGATCTATTTTTAATTATTAATTATTATTATTATTTATTATTATTATTTATTAATATTACCATTATTATTGTTGTTGTTATTATTATTATTATTGTTATTATCATTGTTATTATTATTATTGTTATTATCATTGTTATTGTTATTATTATTATTATTATTATTATTATTATTATTATTATTATTATTATTATTATTATTATTATTATTATTATTATTCGTCGAACGATCGAACGTTTCTGTCAGCACGTCCGTCAGAAATATCGTGAGTACGAATGGTTCCTTTTCTTTCGTTCTTCTCAATAATTTTTATTGTTAGTAAAACGTTTTTTAATTAACAATTCTACGTTAAATTGAATTAAATGTACAAATTATAAAGAATGGAGAGATATTAAAATCTTTCTTTTCTTTTTTTCTTTCATCGTAATTAAAAGTTTTGTTTATTATGATTAAATTCGATAAATAGAAATAAATGAAAAATGAAGAATGGATGTTTCCTTTTTTTGTTTTTTATTATTAAAAATTTGTTTGTCGAACAATAATGTAGCAATTTACACTTTCCTTTTTAAAGTGAAATTTTTACGCAAGAATGAGTAGAAAAATTTGTTTATTACATATTTCGTTCTGATTGCAAATAACGTCCAAGTATTAATACAATTTTTAATGAATGAAGAAATTATTATCGATAAGATCGATAAGAGTATATCTAAATTTTTTTGATGTCATCCTTATATAGAAAATGTTCTCGTTGGGAATTGTTTAGAAATTAATGCTTTTCGATGGACGCGTTAGATTAGAAAATGAACAATGAAGATAATCGGAATCTTTCTTTTTTTTTCTTCTTCTTCTTTTCTCTTTTATTTATCATCCTGATTAAAGGTTTTTGTTTGTTTCCAAAATATTTACTGGACGTAAACTTGGAGTAAAAAAAAAAAAAGAAAGAAAGAAAAAATAAAGAAAGAAAGAAAGAAAGAGAAAAAGAATGTAGAACGAGAGATAACGCAACGAAACCTTTCGTACTCGATCGAGTCAAGGTGAAATCTTTATTTCGTTGGATTCGATTCGAATTAGTAATTGAAATTAATTAGTGGAACGATGCGGCTCTCGAATTTCAATGAGTTTCAATTCCGGAGTGTATAGAGCGCTTTTATCTAGTTGGAACGGAAGGATAATTAATTACCGAAACGTATCGGTGAAAGCGATGATGCTGTACATTGCACAAGGTTCAAACCTTTATTTAGTATGCACCTGCGCAGGTGAATTGTCGAATGACGTCGACATCACGATCGCGTAACGTATCTTTAACGTTTAACGTGTCGGATAACTCTTTTCATTGAAAAACCACACCGTGTTAAAGATAGTACATATGTACGATACATATACGTATCATGGGTCTTTTATATATCTCTATACGAAATGCTATTTTACCTTGACTCGAATTCCCGCCTCTCTTTCAGCTATCGCTAAAAATATCGAAGATATATGATATCGATCGGTGAATAAATATATATGCGTATATATGTATGTATATTTTTTTACATAATTTTTTTATGTAAACATATACATATATGTTTGTGCGTATATATAGACATATATGTGTGTATGGTGTGTGTGTGTGTGCGCGCGCGCGTTAATCCTCCGTAATTACAATTTGTTATCATTTTATCTTTTGTAATAAATACGATATTATGAAATAGAGTAGATAATCGAAGCGAATAATTCGATTGTTGAAAATTAATCTTCTTCTTTTTTTTTCTTTTTTTTTTTCTTCCTTTCTCTTTTTTTGATAACAATACTATTTCGTTTAATTAATTAAAGATATATTTTTCTCTTTGTAATATTTTTTCTTTCTATATATTTTGTTAATAAATCCGATGGAATGGAGTATGATAAATAAATTCGATTAACAAAAATCATATTTTCCTAATCAATCGTTTAAAAAATGTATTCAAAAAAAAAAAAAAGAAAAAGATTACGAAACGAAACAAAGAACAATTAATTACAGAGGATTAATATTCTATTTGCAATTTAGTAGCGCTTATTAGAAGAAAGAAAAAAAAACAAAATAAATTAGAAAATAGTACGCCGTGTGGAATGAATTATAAAAAGCGTATTATCAGCACTTATCGCGATAATTATTATTACTTATTATTATTTTATATAATTAAATTCAATTTAATAGTAATTTGCACGCGAGAATATTACTACACGATTTTCAATCTAATATTCATCTCTCCTTTTTTTTTCACTTTTCAGAACGACGGATAAATGCCTGAAAGATACGAACAGCTGACCAACGCCAGGACAAGTTTAACAAAAACAAAAAATCGACCAAAAATTATACCAAAAGAGATGAGAAATTAAACGAATCTCCTCCTTTCTCTGCACGTTTTAATAATAACGATAATGAATATACGAAGCTCTACAGAATACAATCGTAATATATACAATATACATATACATATATATACATACATATATCTATATACATGACGTGTACATATATATATATACATATATACATATATGTATGTATATATGTGTATATATATATATAATTATATACATATCCATCTCTAAACTTTGTTGTCTAATTGTGAAATCCTAAACTCTCTCTCTCTCTCTCTCTCTCTCTCTCTCTCTCTCTCTCTCTCTCTCTCTCTCTCTCTCTCTCTCTCTCTCTGTCTGTCTGTCTGTCTTTCTCTCTATTACTTTGGCTCTCTTCATAATAGTTTTAATCATTTTATCAATACATTTTTCTTATTTTTTTCTAAACAAATTTTTTCAGCGTTCGATAAAATTATGTATATATGTACATATACATATCCATTTTTGAAGTTAGTAGTGAATGTGAAATCCTATATGAAAACTATTTCTCTTTCTATCTTTTTCTCTCTCTCTCTCTCTCTCTCTCTCTTTCTCTCTCTCTCTCTCTCTCTCTCTCTCTCTCTCTCTCTCTCTCTTTCTCTCTCTTCTTTAATAATTTTTATCTATTTCATTTTTCCTATCTTTTTTTAAACAATATTTTCAGCGTTCAACGAAAATATCTATATATATATATACACATACATACGTCTTTGAAGTTTATTGTGGCCATGAAATCCTATACAGTATTATTTCTCTCTCTCTCTCTCTCTCTCTCTCTCTCTCTCTCTCTCTCTCTCTCTCTCTCTCTCTCTCTCTCTCTCTCTCTCTGTCTGTCTTCTTCTCTTTCCTCCTTTCACAATATTTTTCATTCATTTTTCGAATCTATCTTTCCCATATTTTTCCATCAAATATTTTTCAGCATTCAACAATAAAAGTATGTACATATATATATCTATCGGTTCGAATAACATAGGTAAGTTTCAAAAGATATACATTTTCCCTTGCATTCCGATTAAATTCGTCGCGAAAATGGAAACGGACGAAAAGAAGAGAAAAAGAAGAAAAAAGATAGAAGAAATCGAAAATAGAAAAAAAAAGAAATACAAGGGAAGAGAAACAAAAGTAAAAAAGAAAAAAAAAAGAAAAAGAAATAAAAGACAAATAAAGACTCGAATAGAAGAAGGATGTTATAGGGGATTGAAATGATACAGAATGAAATCCGAAGATCGATGATACGCTGTCCGAAGGATTAAAACGAACATCGATGGATCATCGTTTTGACGAAAAACTTGAAAGTTACATGTAGACTTTCTGTGTGTGCGTGTATATGTATGTTTGTTTGATATACATATACTCTGTCTCTCTCTATCTCTTCTTGTTTCTTTCTTTCCATCTCTCTCTTTCTCTCTCTCTCTCTCTCTCTCTCTCTCTCTCTCTCTCTTCTCTCTATCTTTTATATATATGTATGTACATATTGTTTTTGAACGATAGCCTAGGTACACAGAATATATTTTGTACGTCACCGAAGGCACGCTGCAAATAATATCGTTGGCAAGTAGGTTGTGCTCCTAAAAGATATCGGCTCCTCTTCCGGTATTCGCTAATTCGTATTTACATATATATATATATATATATATATATATATATATATATGTATATATATGTATGTATATATATATTTATATATATATATACATATACATCCTTCCAATTGAAAGGAAGAAAATAAGAAAAAAGAAAAAAGGAAAAAAGTTCTTAACACTGCCTTGTGTAAAAATAAAATGCGATTGTACATAATCGATTACTTCGTATTTTTTTATATATACATATATCTATACACTCATATTCCCATCACATTCCCATTTTATATAATTATAATAATCGTACTTATATAATTGTTATTTAATACTTTTTCCTTTTTTGATTTTTGATTTTTTTCCTTTCCGTCGGTTTCATCCTACGACCGAGTTTGCCTTATTTTGCAAAGCTCGGACGTTTTTATACGGATATTTTCCCTTTGGTTTTTTTTTCTTTTTTTATTCTTTTTCATTTTGTAAGATGTAATGAAAAAAAAAAAAAAGGAAAAAAAAAATAAGAAATATGAAGAACGTATATAACCACGAATGAAAGAAGTTAACCAAAGCCAATAGTCGATTTTACGAGAAACCCTACCTCGCTCGAAAATTAATATTTAAAATAGGCTATAAATAAGGCGACCACAAGTTTTCTCATAAATCGGCTTGAAAAATCCTTTTTACGATTCACTCCTTTAATAATTTTCTGCTTTTAAAAGTATCGCCATATTTTTTTCTTTCGCTAAATCGAACGAATTATAATATTATTAAGATCCTTATATTATATATTTTATATATATTATATATATATTTGCTTTATTCCTGTAAGATAGTTAAGTATAAAAGTATTGATTTATTCATTAATTAAATCAAGAGTATTGAATAAAATAAACAAAATAGTAAAAGTAGAAATATTCTTTATATATGTATATATATATATATATATATATATATATATATATATATACATATATACACACATACATACTATAATTCAACGAACGAGATGAAGCTAATGCTCTGACTTTTATCTTCCTGGCTGATCAGAGGGTGCCAGCGATCTGTACGGTCCGACGCAGCAGAAGCTTCCCAAACGAGAGTGAAACGACCGATCGTGCAGCCGAGCTAGAAGATTTCCTATCATCGAGATCGGGTAAGTTAGTTGATCTCGAAAGAAAGAACAAGACAATAATAAAATTATCGAAATGATCGATAAACGAAAAGAAGAAAAATTTCTATAAAAAGGAAACAAAAATCCGGAGTATAATGTTCTCAGGTATGACAGACATTTCAACCGGCGTGCAAGCTATTACCGATAAAAAGGAAGAAGATCAGAATCGGAAACAACAACAACAAGGTCGACGATATCAACGACAACGTTATGAAGAGGACCAAGAGGAGGAGAAAGGGAAGGAGGAGGAGGAGGAGGAGGAGGAGGATGAAGAGGAGGATCATTGGAAAGACGCTTCACCGTTAACACCGATTTGCAGTCCCACGAAAATAAAACAATTAAAGAAAGAAAAAGCAACGATATTATCGAAGAACGATGAAGAAATCGACTTGTCGAATAGATTTTCTTCGGCTAAGGATAAAATTCTTTCGGAGGAGGAGGTAATCACGCCAACGATAGAGACGATGTCGATCGGTATGGATGGTAAAGAGATTTATGAGATTCCAGACGTGATAACGTGCGTAGAGCAAGCTGCTCCAAAGGTTAAATTAAAGGAGAAAGATAGTGATATTCGTAGAGAGGATGATATGACGAAGATAGAAAAAGAAAAGGGTAGGGAAGAAGAAACGGTAGGAAAAGTTATCGTCGATTTGTCTGACACGTCGACGTTAAGAAGAAAAAAATCAGACGAAGAGAAAAGGAAATGTCTTAATAGGTACGATAGTTTGGATTCAAGGACACAAAGAGAATCGACGGAAACATTGGATAAATCCGAGGGCTCCTCCGAAAGGATTTCGAAGAAAAGGGTGAGAAGCGAGAGGGAGGATGAGGTTAGTGGTGTTAAAAGGAGATCGAAGAGAAGAGAGACCGAGCGAGATAGAAGATCAAAAGACGGGGAAACGAGTAGGAGGAGATCCAGAGAGGAGAGGAAGAGTCTGAAGGAACAGGAGTGCATCGAGAGGGTCACTCAGTATCTCAGGAAGCATAGCTCGCTAACCGCATTTAACGAGCCAGAGCCGGAGTACTCTTATTCGACGTTCGACGAGGACAGTTCGTTGTTACGTAGTTTGGACGACGAGAGAAAGAAACGAATGGAGTTAGAGGCCGCCGCTAAAAAAGAAAAAGATGAAAAGGAAGAAACAGAAGAAGAGAAGGAGGTTAAATCGAAGGACGATTCAAAGGATACCAAGCTCGTAGAATCGAAAGTTTATGAAGAAAAGAAGATATCGGAGGAGGGTACGATTATAGAATCCGATCGTTTGAGAGAAGGATTTAAAAGGAGTAAAGATAACGTTAGGATAAACGACGAATTAGATGAAATTATAGTAGATCCTATGGATATTAGAAGAAGAACAGAATCCGACGTACTTGTCGAATCTGAAACGGGGAGTTCGAGAAAAAGAAGATCGTTGAAACCTTCGATATCGGATACCGAAGTGGTCAAAGCGACTAAACGACCCAGTTCATTGAGAAAAAGGAAAGGTACGGTTTCCAACGAAGCCTCGAAGGAATCTCTTCTCGAGGAATCGAAGAAGGAAGTTAGGATAAGGGAAACGGTACAGGAAATATTCTTCGAGGATAATAGCGATCAATTGTCGACTTTAATACCTGAAATACAATTGGTAAAAGCGAGGATAATTACAGCCGAGGAGGTTGCCACCGCAAGATGTTTCGAGGCTACCGATTTACGAAAAATTGAAATTTATTCCCCTGCCGAAGTTGTTTTTGTTCGACAGGATGAAGATACTACTACGATCGATAAAGGAGAAACATCAAGGAAATCTTCTTCCCAATTGCAATTGCCGTTGTTAGGTAAATCCGTTTCGGAAAATACTTTAACAAGCGAGGATATGGACGATAATAAAGTTTCCGAGAGAAACATCAAGCCAGAAATTTTATTGGACTTGTCGAAGGTATCCGAAATAGTGGACGATACTGTAGTGACGGACAAAGAGAAAGATAATAAAGATAAGAAGGTACTTAGTAGGACAGGTAGTGAAGGTTCAAAGAGATCGTTCATTGGTGCGAAAGGAAAATTCTTTGATGAATGTGCTGTTAAGGTTAGTGCTCTATCGTTGCCTAGTGAACCGGAACCGGAACTGACAGCTCTTCCAGAAGACGTTTTAGTGATTCGAAAAGATGATAACAAATTAGAAGGAAACATATCCAAGGATTTCGATGATAAAGAATCGAGGTAAGCAAGAATTATTTTTTTCGTTTACTTTTTCTTCTTTTTTTTTTCTTTCTTTCTTTTTAGTTTATTCGTTTGTTTGTT
>HG996540.1:3578062-3745562 GCA_905340365.1 Vespula germanica
ACCAAGAGCCGTTGTTTATTAGATCAGAGAGTAAGCCAGTTTGCAGTGACGCACGACCTGCTCGGAGACACACACCGAACCCGACAGTGAACACCTTGAGTTTCTCGCGCGACGTAAAGACCAAAGAAGACGACCAAAGGACGAAGAACAGTCTGTCACTCTCTTTCTCTTATTTCTATATCTATCTTTTTCTATCTCTCCGTATCTTTCTATCTCTTTCTTTTTCTCTTTTTCTATTTATCTATCTATGTTCGTCTATGTATGTCTATCCGTCTGTTGAATCCTATTCTCACGAGGGTACGAATCATCCAAGAAGATTCATTTATAATTTTTTTTATTTATTTTACATTCTTCCCCTCTGTTTCTTCTGCTTCCCTTCTCCTCTTCATCCTCCTTCTTCTTCTTCTACTTCTTCTTCTTCTTCTTCTGATCCTCCTTTTACATCAATCCCCTCCCTCTCTTCCTCCCACTACCATCCTCACTTTCGTCTCTTTCGAACGTAAGCGTGATTAAAAGTTTCTCTCTATTTCTATTTTCGTGTATGTACGATTTCCAGTGAAACATATCCGTATTCTCTCTCTCTCTCTCTCTCTCTCTCTCTCTCTCTCTCTCTTTGGCTGTCTTTTTCTCTCTTTCTCTATGTCTGTCTGTTTGTTTTTCTTTCTTTCTCTCTCTCTCTCTCTGTTTCTCTCTCTCTCTTTCTATTTCTCTATCTCTCTCTTTTGCACTTTTTCTGTCTATCTATTCATCTATCTATTTTTCTTTCTTACTCGTAATTTTTTTCTTCTTTTTTTCCTTCGATCTTTATCGCGAGAAGTAGAAAATTTTGTCGATTTTGTGGCGAGCCGTGACGTCTTACAAAACCGGAAGTGAAAGTACGGAGTTCTCGGTCGCTTCTTCTTCGAAGCGTTTCGTCGTTTGGATAATAACCAGAGCATCGCGTTGGAGTTGATTCTTTCTCTCTCTCCCTCTCTTTTTTTTTCCTTTTTTTTTACGTTTTTTCTTTTTCGGATCGTTCGATATATATATATGTATGTATATATATATACACACACACATCGCATATTGGCATAACACATGTAAGCAATATAATTTCTTAAAATGATTTATGATATGTCATAATTGTTATAAAAAAATCTCTGACAATGTCACTATACATAGAATATATATATATATATGTTTGTGTGTGTGTGTGTATGTGTAATATTGAATAATAATCTTCGATTCGTATGATACAATTAGGTTAAAGAATAACGTATTAGAGCGCGTAGAAAAATAATACGATCATTATTTCCAGTAGTAATTTGTTTAAATTATTTAGAGAAATTTTTTCATAGAAATTTTCATACAACATTGATAATTTTTATTATAACGATACGACGAATCGTTCGATTTGAATTAGAATATTTGAAAAAATATATGAAGCAATGATAACGTGTGAAAAGATGTTTCCATTATTATATATATATATATATATGTTCGAACGATTAACTCGAATAATTCTTAGAAATTTTCTAAAAGAATTTTTAACAATGTGCACTTTTGTTTGCTTATACGTTGTGTCTCTCCCTCGCTTTCTTTCTATCTCTCTCTTTGTAAATCGCTGGATATTCCAATACGTTGAAATATGATAGTAATATGATAACGAATAGAAGAAAAAAAATATTATTATATTATCACTAGGAACAATTTGTTGGTATCGTTCTTCGAAATTTAATAATAGAAATTTATCTATTAATATCGTGATATTAAAAAAACAAATATTATATCTTTCCGATTGTTCTGTCGAAAGAAGGAAATAATTATACGACGATAAATAAATAATCGATAAGTGGATATTTGCTAAAGTAGATGATTATTTGAATAATTTCTAATACGAAATGAAAATCTAAAGAGAATGTGCTTTTAATAGATTTTATCGAACGATCCACCACCAATCAAATAGCATTATTGAGAATGTTTCGATAGGAGCTCGTTATTGAACGATCAAAAGGCCAGTTTTAGACTCGAAATCAATTCCTGAGACATCAGGAAACTCCTTCGTAATTAAGAGAATCGTTCCACGCGATTGAACTTGCCCTGAGTCGGTGTTCTTAATGGGTCAGTGCGGAAGACCTCTCGGTTCGCCGTTTCAGCGGATTCCTTTTTGTTGCTTCTAACCATTAGATCGAACGAGCACGAAGCCCACCGAAGTACTTTAGACTTCGATCGAAGATTATATTTCTAACTCTTTGTCTTTCTTTCTTTCTTTCTTTCTTCCTTCCTTCTTTCGTATCTTTCATTTCTTTTTTCCTTTGGTCGTTCTCTTTTTCTTCTGATTTCGTTCGTGCGGAATTTTCGGAGCGGAACGTCGCATAACGTTACCTCGAAGATTTTTTCTTTCGTTTCAAGCTTGGAAGAACGTGCAGACCGAGAGGAGAAAAGGAAGCAGCAAGAGCAACAACAACAGCAACAACAACAACAACAACAGGAACAGAAACAACAACAGCAACAACAATCAAAGAAATCTTTGACCGAGGAAGACGTTATCAAGGAGAAAAAGGAAGAGTTAGGTGGAGAAGTAGTAGATTATGAAAAAATCCTCCGGCAGCAGGTGGAACGTCCGCTGCTGGGGGAGGATGAAGAAGTTTTGAAGAATCGTGAAGAAGAGGATAATTTGATAAGTAAGGAACATTCCTTGGAATATCAATGTCAGACATTAGAGAGTCAATTGGAATCTCTGACTTTAGCTCAAGCAACGGTTGTCCCGGTTGTCCCAAGAAATTTCTTCAAATCTGTACCGGAGAGTTGGAAACGCGAGGTCAACGAGGAAAGCTTCGAGGATATACAAAGAAACTTCAAGGAGACGCAATATTCACCGCGTGAGAAACGAGAAGTCGAGACACAGACGGTACAAGAGACCAAAAGTACTCAGTGTAGTCCGGATCAAAGTTTATCGAGTACCGCGGAGATCTTCGAGACGGCTGGCATTCACGTGGCATTGAGATTTTATCAAAGTCCAAAGAGGGAAGTTCAAACACAAACCCAAGGTGAAAGTAAGAGTATTCAATGTTCGTTGGATGATTTAATTTATCGTGAATTATCGTTCGATCCACGATTACTCGTTGGTAAAACACTAGACAATCTTGTTAGATCCGAACGAATTCAAATTCAAGAGTCTAAGAGCGTTCAGTGTATACCGGAAGATATCTCGAGTGAGCCAAAGCCGAAGTCAATAGTGGATAATAAGAAAGAGGATTCGTTATTTGGTTCACGTAAAGAAGTAGAAGTTCAAACTTATCAAGAATCGAAAGCTGTTCAATGTACCGACGAAGAGTTATTACCTTACGAGCCTGATCGTACTTTAGATAGATCATCGAACAGATCGGCTAGCTTAACAGCCACTCGAAATACCGAAAGCTCGGCTTCCTCGCCGCGTAAACTTGCCACGGTTGTTTTCGTCGAGGGTAAAACTATCATGACGGTCACGCAAAGAGATCACGATGGTAACGTTGCCTGGTCTAATCATTGGGGCCCGGAAAGACTCGTCGAAATTTATAGGGAACCCAAAACCAGCTTGGGACTTAGCATAGTAGGTGGAAAGGTGAGTATTGATTACATTTTTGTTATTATTATTATTTTTTTTTATTTCTTCGTCTCTCTTTCTCTCTCTTTCTTTCTCGTTGTAAAATATCGTTGTAGACAACGACGTGTTATTATGTTTCTTTTAGACTCAAAAGATCAAGGAAGAATTGTGTCGTTCTTCCTGGTGTCATTTTCTTCTTCTTTTTTTTTCTTTTTCTTGTTCTTCTTTTACTTCTTCTCTATGTATAGAACAACACAAAGGAGGACAAAAGTGTTACGCTAGTGTTACGTTATTGAATGGAAGTGAATTTTTATTAGAGAAGTATGTATGTATGTATGTATGTACGTACGTCGCAAGGCAAATTGATGCTATAACGTTTGAGAGTAAAGTGCTATCGTGTCTAATAGCATACCTGTATTATACACAGGGTGTTGGAAATAAAAATGCTTCTGTCAAGTAATCATATGTCGTTAATAAATTTTTGTTTCTTCTTTTTTTATTTTTATTTTCATTTTTCATATCTCTTGTTATCAATTTTATTTTTGTTTTTTTGATTAACCTTCGATAAAAATCTATTAAAGTTATGGACAAATTAATGACGATTGAAAACAATGAATTTTGATAAGATATCAAAAAAAAAAAGAAGAAGATTCGAAGGTACTTATTAATATTAGTGACGAATAAAAAGAGAGAGAGAGAGAGAGAAAGAGAAATAATAAATATATCCGTAAGAAAGGAAAATTAATATACTTATATATATATGCAGATAATTAATAAGAAGTTGATAATACGTTTAGATCTTACCACCCTATATAAAAGTAATTCTGTTCGTAGCACAGAGATATGAGTACGTATGTAGAGTAGCTGCATCGTATATAAGTATATTAAATGTGGTTTCATGACATTAAGCTGATAGGGAGAATAGTGTGAGTGAGTGAGTGAGTGAGTGAGCGAGCAAGATATGTGTGTGTATGAGAGAGAGAGAGAGAGAGAGAGAGAGAGAAAGAGAGAGAGAGAGAGAGGAACATATTCGTTCCCTCTACGATAATTTGCACTCTGTGAGATTATCTAATTGGGAAAAGAAATTCATTTAAAAGTTTCGTCTATCATCTCGTAGTAAGATGCACCGAGTTTATGTTGAAGATATTCGTTTGAAAATTTATAGAGATTACATTGCGAATTTATATAGTTTCTTTTTCTTTTTCTTTTTTTTTTTTGTAACGAATTAAGACATTATTAAGAATGCAATTAGATCGGGATAAAAAAGAATAGAAGAAGAAGAAGAAGAAGACGACGAAGAAGAAAATCTTGGTTGATACTTGGGATAGTCCCATCGATCGCATTTTAATTAGAGTTTTATTCAAGTTTCCAACGAGAGACACGAGTACGAATTGAAATTGTATGGAAAAGCAAAGCGTTCAAATGAAAAGAGTTATTTTCGTGGTCGTTTTCCGATTTGATTTGCACTCGTAAAAAGATCTTTTATGTTTTTCGATGTTGAGAAGATCGTTGTGTTAGATAATAGGTATCTAACAGAACGTGTTAGCAAAACGTATGGGTTAGAAATGAGTCGTAAATCTCAATGATTTATATCATGCAAAAAGCAGACGTAGACAGACGAATAGAGTGAAAGAGAAAGAGAGAGAGAGGAAGAGAGAGAGAGAGAGAGAGAGAAAGAGGTAAAACGTAATCGATAACAATACGATTTTTCAGGTCGACTTGCACAATGGTAGTTCCAGTAAGTCGCAGAACATATCTGGGATATTCATAAAGAATGTTTTGCCTAATAGTCCTGCCGGAAGAACTGGAGAGTTAAAGGTAAAATAAAGAGATAATGGTAAGCCTCATAGAAGTTGTCTTTTTCAAAAGGGATGGTATCCATAGTGTAAGTGAAATCTTATGAAATGTCATTAAAAAAATATAGACGAATATTTTTGCTTATATATATATATATATATATATATCATAACATTATAATATATCATAATTATTTATGAATATTTATTATATCTATTGTTACAAGTAATTAATTAAAGTACAGTACGAATAGAATATTATTCATGAATCAATGAAATAACTATGGGAAATAAGAAAATGAAGAATTTTCGTTATAAAAAGTCACATCAATTATTAATAAAATGATTCATAAATAAATATACGTACTCATTTATTTATGGATATCTCTATTCATGATAACTCACAAGTTATAGTAGTTATATCATTTATTACTATTTAACTTAATTCTAATGACACAACTCTAATAAGTTATAAGTTATGATACATAAATTTTTGCACACACACACACACGCAATATATCATTATTCGGAAATAAATATTCATAAATAAAAAACATTTATTGACGAATGAAGATAATAAATCAAATCGTGGATACATTTTATTTTTCTTTTGTTTTTTTTTTCTTTCTTTTTCTTTATAGATCGGTGATAGAATAATCGAAGTGGACGGCGTGGATCTACGGAATAGTACGCACGAGCGAGCGGTCGAGGTCATTCAAGCGGCCGGAAATCCTGTCTGCCTCCTCGTCCAATCTCTGGTGCATCTGGTGAGAGACGATATCGGCACGATCATCAAGCACTATTCTCGATGTTCTTTACTCAAGCCCTTCGTCGGTCAAAATGCGACTCTTACAAAATGGAGGACTAACTAAGACTATAACAAATGGGAACAAATAAGATATTCACGAGACGACTATACATGCATACATACCATACATATGTACATACATACATACATACATTCGTACATATATTCATACATACATATATACATGCATACATAGTATATACATATACATATATGTACATATATATATATATACATCCTTCCTTCTTTACTTATCCTGTTCCTTATTTCAAATGGATTCGAATCTTCGATCTTTTCTCTCTTTCTCTCTCTCTCTCTACTTCTTCGTGTTCTCCATATAAAAATGAAATCGTCCTTGAAATCTCCAAGAGAACTAGGTCACGTTTGGTAATCTCCAATTCATCTCGGTCATAATTTCCATGAGATTCAAGAGAGCCTCTCTCTCTCTCTCTCTCTCTCTTTCTCTCTGGACAGGCTGATATCGATATTCCCAATTTTCAGACTTCGTTATGTGTCCCCCCTCTCTCATTCTCTCACTCTCTCACTCTCTATTTAATCTATCTATCTATCACACGTATTCTCATTCTCTCGAAACAGATCTATATATACATAAATATTCTACAAATATAGACGTACGTATATGAATTCTGCCAAATCCTGGAAAGCTTTTCTCTCTCTCTCTCTCTCTATCTCTCTCTATCTCTCTCTATCTCCATCTCTCCTTCTTTCTCTCTCTCTCTCTCTCTCTCTCTCTCTCTCTCTTTCTCTTTTCCGACGAGTTACGCAACGTCCATACCACATACCAAGTCCCAACGGTAACGTTTTACCAAGGCGTGATCGGTAAATGGCATAATATCAGTCTGCTAAAAATGGTACTGCTAAAATGGATACTTTAGCCCAATTTTTAATCGTGCAAAAAAAAAAGAGATCGAATAGAACATAACGTTTTTAATCGCGTCCTCTCTATTTCTCTACAATCGGACTCATCGATGCAGAGAGAATAGTTATATACTCGTGTAAGTGAGAGAAAGAGAGAGAGAGAGAGAGAGAAAGAGAGAGACAGAGAGAGAGAAAGAGAAAGAGAAAGAAAAAGAGAAAGAGAGAAAGAGAGAGATAGTTGAGCCTTACAACACGCGTAAGCGCGATGCACTACCAAGCTCAAACTTTCCGATAAATCTACGAACCAGAAAACGTGAAAAGGTTCAAATATCCGAGAGAGAAAAAGAAGGACAAAGGCCAGTTAGAAAGAGAAAGAGAGTGGTACATATATATATATATATGTGTATGTCTATATACACACACAGACATATATATATATGTATGTGTGTGAGTGGATGACATCGTTGCAACGAGAGACCGGATCGGCCATCATCGGGACAGGTGGTTCGAGAGTAAGAGGGGTTAGTTGGCATCGACCACCCTCGATCATCCCCCTTTTACTCGATCGACGCTTTCAGTTTCGTCGACGAAACCACAGCTGCCGGCGACCGAGCTAGCTGCCGTTCCTTTATCGAGGATCTCACGATGCATCGACTCTTTGGACGGAAATGCGTCACCTTCGGTGTATGTGAGATTCCTATTCACAGAAGAGAGAAAGAGAGAGAGAAAGAGAGAAAGAAAGATTATTATTGATCGATGATCGATTTCTTCAGTTTGTTGAACGAAGAAGGGATCTACCATCTCGAAGATTTGTTTTTTCCTTCTCTACTTCCTTCTCTACTTCTCCCTCCTCCTCTTCCTCCTCCTTCTCCTCCTCCTCCTTCTCCTTCTCCTCTTCCTCTTCTTTTTTTTTCTACTTCTTCTTTTTTTTTTTTTTTTTACTCCTTCGATGTTAATTACACTGTGACATAATTGTTGTGATATTGCGAAAACAGAAGTATTTTGTTATATAAATGGAGAAAAAATGATGAATGATCGAAAGTAACGAGAGGTGATCTCGTAAGATTGTGTTCATCTATACGATTGAAATTAATTATATACATATATACATACATACATACATACATACATACATATATATATATGTATGTATGTATGTATGTATGTAATATGTTTAGAAATATTATTCATTAGGAATAATATATCTAAATTCATTTTGCATCTTCGTTTGATCTGTATGGATCGGTTTCGAATGTGATGTTTATTGTTATTGTTATTGTTATTGTTGCTGTTGTTATTGTTCGTTCGTCTTTTTTATTTTTCTTTTTCTTTTTTTTTCTCTCTCTTATCTTTCTTTTTTTTTCTTTTTTCGTTCTTTTTCTACTGGTTGTAAATTTTATTTTACGAGATATACGAGATCGATCGAACAGTGAACTCGAGTGTCTTTCTATTATTTTATCGTAGAGTACCGAGAACGAGAGCAATTCTCAAGATGGTAGAAGCAAAAATCGTTTACCTGTATCTGGTGTAGCTCCTGGGACACCTACAGCATCATTTCGACAAAAATCTTCACCGATATCACCGGTTAGATCCATCACGCCGGAAGTGATACAGGTTTGTTTCTTTATCTGTTCGTTTTATGTCATTTTGATGTGTGGTAATATTGTAATATTGTACGTGAATTTTACTTAAATTATTTACTATTTTCTCTCTCTCTCTCTCTCTCCTATTTTTTTCTTTCTTTTTTTTTCATCCCTCATTCCTCTCCCACTCCTGTCATTTATTTCTTTAACTCAGGGTGGTGTCGAAGACAGTGACAAAACTCCTTCGAGAGATTTCAAAAGGCAGAGTATAAGAAGTACAGATGGCGCTGGTCCGAGTGCACGAAGGTATATTTTTATTTATTTTTTTGATAGAAATTAAATAGATGCATCTATTGGATAGGTTTCTCATAGGAAAAAAAAAAAAAAAATTAATTCATGAAAAATCAAATGTGATTAATATGATATAATATTTTGTTAAGTTTTTCTTTTCTTTATTTATTTTTCTTCCTTTTTTTCTATGAGATTTGTTAAAAAAAATGTTAGATGTGGAAAAAATTTATTGTAAAAAGAAGCATTTCATAATTCTTTTTCCTAGATCTAAAGTAAAATTTAAGATATACATATATATATATATATACATATATATGCAATATATTATTTGGAAAGAACAATATATAATATCTTACAAGATTTCTATTTCGATCGATACTGTCTATATTGTATTTTCTATTTTACGGAAATATAAAAATGAAATATAAAATATTCAAAATAAAAATCTCCAAATCTATCGAATAAAATGGTAGATATTTAGAAAATTATATATTATACACATTACATATGTTATATTATATCTAGAAATATTGATATATCTATAAAAAGAGAAAAAAAGAAAAAAAAATATATATATATATATATATATACACAAAAATATTAACAATCTTCTTAGCTTTTAAATTTAATATAAAATATGAAATCTTTAACAAAGTCTTATTAGAACGAAATATCTGAAGATCATTAGAAATTTTCATATGAAAAATTTCAATAAGACAATAAAGAAATTTTCAATGATTACAAAAAGAAAATTCTAATGATCGCGATTTGAAAATCATTTGCATTAGATCCTCCATGAAAAAATCGGTACGTAAAAAGGCGCCATCGCCTCCATCAAATCCTGGAATACTTCGAGAAGTTAGTGAAGAACGAGAGGATCATGGTCCACCGGTGCAAAAACCTCCTGCGAAAAAATACTCCTCGGAGGAAAGTTCCGAAGAGGAGGACATACGTGAATTGGAGGGGAACGTTTATACGAAGGGTGGAATGGAGGTGAGATTGATTCTTCGATGATACCGGTTATCTCTTTTTATCCCTTTTTCCTTTATTATATAATATCTTGTGCATTTCGTTGAAACGATCGAACAAAAGAAACAAAAAAAGAAAAGAAAAGAATAGATTCTCTTAATTGGACGGACGATACTTTTCCTTTTTTCTTTCTCTCTCTCTCTCTCTTTTTTTTTTAATTTCTCCAGATAATAACTTTTTTATCTTTCCAGATATCCAGAAAGAGTGCTGGCAATGTAAAAAGATCGAAAGCTGAGATCGATGCTGATCCAGAAGAAGAGGACGAATTTGGTTACACAAGTAGTAAGTATTTTTATCTTTCATTGTTATTGTTTTCTTTTTTAATTTTCTCTTAAATTACATACGCGTGTAAAAAGTTATTAAACGTTTTCAATTCTCGAGAGGGAAATTTTTTTAATTACGTACAATCGCAAATTATTTTCGTTTGTGGATCTGTATGGAAATCTTTTTTCTTTTTTTTTTTTTAATAGAGAAATCTCATTCAATTTCGATCCAATTTTTAACTGTAAATTAAAAATTATTTGTTATAAACGAGAACGTTGACTCGTATACGTACATATTCGGAAATGTAATGTGTCAATTTAAAACGGAATTGAACGTTTGAAAACTTTTTATTCTCCTAACTTCTTTTATTTTTTATTATCGTCATAAAGGAAATATCTTGTTAAATTTCGATCGCAATTTTTAATCGTAACGAGGTAAATATTTCTACATAAATATATAAAATTATATACATACTTATCATCATCATCATCATCATCATCATCATCATCATCATCATCATCATCATCATCATCATCATCATTATTATCATTATCATTATTATTATTATTATACCATATCAAATTCCTAAACAAAACTAATCCCTTCTTGTCCCGTTTTTCCATCTTTTATATATTCTTTTTCTTTTTTATTTTTCGTCATTCAAACCTCCTCCATTTTTATATTATCATCTTATATTCTTTCATACTCTCCACCCATTGTTTTTTTTCCTCTTCTCTTTTTTTCTTTTAGTGAAGATACAAAAGAAATATCACAATCTGGGTCACAAGGTACTAATGGTGAAGGTAGAAAAAGAACGTGGTAGTTTGGGTATATCTCTAGCTGGGCACAAGGACAGAAATCGAATGGCTGTCTTCATTTGTGGCATCAATCCGAATGGTTCTGCTCATAAAGTTGGTGGACTTGCCGTTGGCGACGAAATACTCGAAGTAAGAAGTTTCACGTTTTACGATCTCTCTTTTCTTTTATGACTTTTATTCGTCAATCGTGAAGGGTCGATCTTCGGGGTGGTGGGGTGAGTGATAAGATGGAATGGGGAAGATTTTTAGACGACGTTTACTACGTACCTGATCTCATTTGCCGAAAATAAATCGACACTTTTACGACATACATATATATATATACACATACATACATACATACATACATACATACATACATATATACATACATATATACATTACATATATATACATATATATACATATATATATATATATATATATATATATATATATATATATAAGCTGGCGCGAATATCAATCAAATATTATTTCATTTTTATCTCTAGTTTATAACACGAAAAATATTGAATAGAATGAAGATAAGGTATCTCTTTTCTTTTTTCATTATCTCATATATTTATTTAATAATTTTAGGTGAATGGTATGGTATTGAAAGGAAGATGTCACTTGAACGCATCGGCATTGATAAAATGTATGGCCGGTTCATTCTTTAAGATAATCGTTCTTCGGTAAGAAAAATCTATATGTCTTATTTAATCTTAGTGTAATCAATAAGAATTAATATTTGTAAAATTTACTATAGAAAAACGCAAGGGTCGGATGATATCGCAGTAAAACCATTGGTCCAATTTCCACCGATCTTAGACGAGGTATACGAATATTCTTTAATCTTTTACAAACTATATATCGATATAAAATACTATATTATACATATACATATATATATATGTATAATATAGTATTTATATATATATATATATATAATATAATATATATATAAATATATATGTATAATATGGTATTAATTGTATATATATATAATTGTATATATATATATATACAATTACGAAAAAAAATGCAGAGATCTTTCTTTTGCAGAGCGAACAATTTAACGCATATAAAGGAGTCCGTGTTGTCCCAGTAAAAAAGGTTAGTTCAAATAGAAATTTTTCTTTTATTTTATTTTAAAGGATTCACTTCCTTTTTTCTCTCTCTCTCTCTCTCTCTCTCTCTCTCTCTCTCTCTCTCTCTCTCTCTCTCTCTCTCTCTCTCTCTCTCTCATTCTCATTCTTTCTAACGAATAATTTTTTATATTTAATTCTTTCAGGGACAATACGGTCTTGGTATAATGATCATCGAGGGTAAACATGCTGAGGTTGGTCAAGGAATATTCGTTTCGGACATACAGGAAGGTAGTGCTGCTGAACAGGTAAAGAAAAGAAAAGAAAAGAAATAAATAAATAAATAAAATATTATCGATAATTTTTATTTAATATACATATAAAAAATATTAACGAAAATATTGGAAACAAAATTATAGGCCGGTTTGCAAGTCGGTGATTTAATCCTCGCTGTTAACATGGATTGTCTTCTCGGCTCGACGTATGACGAGGTACGTTCGTTCGTTCGTTCGTTCGTTCGTTCGTTCGTTCGTTCGTTTAGAATTTTATTTCCTCTCCTTTCCCTCCTCCACCCTTTATATACATAACTTTGATTCTAAAAATAATTTTGATCGGATCGATTCCATTTATCGAACGTAACCGCGTGAATAATTTTAGGCTACGAGTCTCTTGAAGAAGGCCGAGGGCGTCGTCAAGTTGACCGTTTGCAATCCAAATCAAAGTAAAATTGGTCAGGACGGTAAGGAGATAAAGCCTCCCGAGGCTGAAGTTAAACCAGGTAAACAATGAAATCATCACATATTTGTTTTTACAGTCAAAATTATAACATATAGGAATTCGATTTCAAATCTTCTCTCTCTCTCTCTCTCTCTCTTTTTTTTTCTTTTTTCTCTTAGTGGAAAAGAAAGAACCAGAAAAACCGAAAGAACCAGAGCCACCTCAGGATCCAAAGGATTGTAAGATTCAAGTTGGAAAGGATACTACTATAGAGTTCCAAAAAGAAAAGGATAAGGGAATAGGTTTCACTATAACAGGTGGAAGCGATACACCAATGGTAAATTTGTTTAGTATTCATTGATTAGACGATATGAATCAACGAATCGATGATTACAAGTAAAAATAAAAAATAAAATAAGATGAATTAATGAATGAATGAATAAAAAAATATGACGATATGTCTATTATCTAGAGCGGCGTATTTATCCTCGAAGTATTTCCGGATGGAGCAGCTGGTAAAGATGGCCGATTGCAAGCTGGGGATCAAATTCTTGATATATGCCAAGAAAGTTTCAAAGCTATCGAACATGAGAAAGCTCATGAGGCAGTATTGAAAGTTACGGGAACAGTAAGTAGACATTTATTAAAGAAAAAAAATATAATTATTTTCTTATACATATATTTTATTATTAGTAATATGAATAATAATAATTTAACACCAATTTGTATATTTCGTTAATAATAATAATAGTAGTAGTATTTTTGTACGTACAAAATTATAAAATTATATTAAAATAATATTACTATACGACTATTAATAGAATATAAAAATTAAATAAAACAATTTGATATTGTTTATATTAAATTTAAATAGTTATCAAACGACGATATAATATTAGTATTATTGATATAAATATTACATTATTTTTTTTATACAAAATTAATACGTCGTCCGATTGCAGATAATTATGGTGGTACATAGAAGCGATAAATCTCCAGAAGAAGTTGAGGTCGAATTACAAAAGAAATCAGGCAAAGGAGCTGGTCTCTGTTTGACTGGATTTAAGAGCGGCAAGGGTGCTTACGTATCCGATCTGGTAATATAAAAATGAGATATATTCTAAAAACAAATTAGATCACATAATTCCTGTTATGATCTAAAAATAAGCGATGTTTGATATTCTTAAAAAAAAAAAAAAAAAGAACAAAGAGAAAAAAGAGAGAAAAGATGATCGATTCGCATGCTTCCATATTTTTCTTCCGGGTTGACGCATTAATCTACTTATACCATGCCGGGATTCACAAATCGATAGAAAGAGAAAAAGAGATATGCTGAGAGCGAAAAATAACAACGTATCGTCCACGTCGTTTAAAAATAAACGTTACTGTTGTTAACGATTCTCCCGACGCCTGAATATATGCAACGTTTGTATTTATACAAATGTAAAGACGTATAAACGGTTGCATATTTACAGGCGCGATCAATTTCTATTTTCATCGATGTACCAGATATCATTTAGATCGTTTATCATGTTACTTTATTTCTAGTTACCTGGTGGTAGTGCTTTGGAAAGTGGCAAAATTTGCAAAGGCGATCGAGTCGTTGCCATTTGTGGACAGGACGTTCGTGAAGCACCGGTCGAGGATATCGCGGTTCACATCAAAGTTTCCAATCCAGTGCAACTCAAACTGGCTAGGTACAAGTCCGCTAAGCAATGACAGGTAAAGTACTTATCACTAATAATTATTAAATAATTTCTATAACAGTTTATAAATGATTACAAACGTAATCAAAGAAAGAAAAAAAAAAGCAAAAGACAAAGTAATAAATAATTAATATATATGTTAATAAAAGAAATAGTACGGGCGAGATGGTTGCTTGATTGAAACGTTTTGATAAAAATTTCAATAAATGGATATCATATAAAAACGAAAAGAAAAAGAAAAAGAAAAGAAGAGAAATGATTAGTATAACATAATTATTATGTTTCAGGGTTCTGCGGGCGGAACTCTAAAAATGTATCAAAAAGAAACCAAAAGAAGAGTAATTCACAGACAGCGTGGATACTAGTGTGATATAATATAACAAATATGATAATATATCTATTATTAAAGCGTAAGCTAATTAATTTTAATGACGAATTTAACAATAGGACTCGACGAAACGTGTCATCTAGTATATGAACGATTTCATCTGCGATTTTCTTTTTTTCCTTTTTCCAAAGGAACACTACGCAATTAAAACAATACATTTATACAATATTTAGAACAATACGTAATTTACAATACATAATTACAAAAGAAAGAAGAAAAAAGAAAAGAAAAGGAAAAACAAAAAGAAACGAGTAAAACCAAACGAGCAAACGAAAAAGAAAATAAATAAAAAGGATGACATATAAACATAAAAATTACAGAGGGAACCAAAAGTCGTCGAATCTTTCGACCGATTTAAAAAGAAAACAAAATAAAAGAGAAAGAAAAAGAAAAAGAAAAAGAAAATGAAAAAACAAAAACAAAACTAGTCGATAAAGAAAAAAATAAATTAAAATAAATTAACAACCAAAAGGACGTGAGCTTTTTTTTAAAGGGCCTCGTCGACCTTGTAAAGATTCCGTCTGCCGTGATTTTTAATCCGGCAAGTAGCCGATACATGATTAATAAATACGTTATTACTATTACTATTACTATTACTACTACTACTACTACTACTATTATTAATTAATATTGCTATTACTATATTACTATTATTAATTATGAAATATTATATATATATATATATATACATACATAGCGAGAAAGAGAGCAGAAGAAAAGAGTATTTATGCAATCTTAGAGACTAACGTTGTAATAGCTCCGAGTACGACTCGCCTTTTAGTATTATAAATCGTAGAAAATAATTATTACAAAATAATTATTACAAAAACAAAAAAAAAATGAGAAGGAGAGGAAAAAGAAAGAAAGAAACAGAGAACGAAAGAGAAAGAGACAAACGTAGAAGAAAATAAAGGAAAAAGAAAGAGATTTTGCGCCAACGATTGGAACACATCTAGTACCTGCAATAAAAAATACCACAAGAAGTAATCGAAGTAAAAAAAAAAAAAAAAAAAGAAATAAATAAATAAAAGAAAAGAAAAAGAGAAGAAAAAGGAAGAACGAAAGATCGAGATAAAAGGAAACTCGTCGAGGACGTTAGGAACGATCTATGATCTATGATCTATGATTACGTAAGAGAAGAAAAGACGAGTTGAAATAAGAAAGAAAGAAGAAAAAGAAAAAGATTTCAACAGAAAGATATGATAGCACGAAGGGATAAAGAGGTTGCTTGTGTGTTAATCATGAGAAGGAAAAAAAGATTAAACAGATAGATGGAAAAGGCAAGAAAAAGAAAATGAAAGGAAAGGCAAACAAAATGGAGAAGATAAAATAATGACGAATAAAAGAAAACAAAAGCAAAAGAAAAGAAAAAATAAAAAAAAAGAATTTAAAAAAAAAAAGTATGATAAGACAGCGAGGAGAAAGTCTTAGTGAAAAAGAAGTGTCCTAGTGACTTCTTTGTATCAAGGATTCTAGTCTTTTATTTTCAAAACGATCGCAATAGATATTAAGCTATTATTACGACGATCGATACTGATTATTATTATTATTACTATTTGTTGTTATTATTATTATTATTATTATTATTATTATTATTATCATTGTTCTTATTATTACTGCTATTACTACTACTATTACGATTATTGTAACGATAATGATAAAAAAAAAAAAAGAAAGAAAAAGGAAAAAGAAAATAGATCGTCGAGATTTTCGACATCTTTCTGACGTGGTTTTAATATAAAAGAAAGAAAGAAAGAAGGAAAGAAAGAAAGAAGGAAAGAAAGAAAGAAAGAAAGAAAGAAAGAAAGAAAGAAAGAAAGAAAGAAAGGAAGGAAGAAAGAAAGGAAGAAAGAAAGAAAGAAAGAAAGAAAGAAAGAAAGAAAAGAAAGAAAAGAAAGAAAGAAAGAAAGAAAGAAAGAAAGAAAGAAAGAAAGGGACAGACAGACAGATAGACAGACAGATAGACAGACAGAGAGATAAAAAAAGATGGCGAAAACATCGACGTTCACAACAACGCTGTTCTGCTTCACTGTAAGGTCAAGTCCACACCAAAGCAACCGGCGAACTTTTCTCGCAAGTGTTCAGGCATACGCAAGCGTTCGACTCGAATAAAATAAATAATAATAATAAGAAGATGAAGATGAAGAATAGTAGAAGAAGTGAGATAAAAGAAAAGAAAAGAAAAAGATAAGAAGAGAAATCTATTAAAGAAAATAATCGAACGCGCTCGTTGGAACGCTCACGTAGCGAAGGAAGATCTTTAGAAAAGTCGTCCCTGTATTATTTTCCTATTCGTAGCGCGTATTATATATAGTTTTCTTAGATTTTCGAACGAGAGAAATAAAATTAAACGAGACAAGATTAAAGAAAGGAAAAGATAAGAGGAGTGAACGGGGGAGAAAGAAAAAAAAAGAAAAAGAAAAAAATAATAAAAAGAGAACAAGAATAAATAAATAAATAAATAAATAAATAAATAAATAAATAAGTAAATAAAGTAAGAATAAAGTAAATAAAAGATAATGAAATATAACTCCTTGTAAGTAATGCGTTTCCATACGGAGATTCGTTTCCTCGTCTAACGTCGCAAGATATCATCTCTTCAATGAAATTTTCTCTTAAATGAAAACAAAAAAAAAGGGAAGGAAAGCACAAAAAAATATTAAAAAAAAAAAAACGGAGAGAGAGAGAAAAGAAGATATAAGAAACACAGAATGAAAGAAAGAATGAAAGAATGAAAAAAAGAAAGAAAGAAAGAAAGGAAGAAAGAAAGAAAGAAAGAAAGAAAGAAAGAAAGAAAGAAATCGAATAAACGACGAGGAAAAAGAAGAAAAATACAAACAAAAAATAATAATAATAATAATAATAGAAAGAGAAGAGGGAACGATCGAAATCAATATCCGCGATTTTATTTATTCATTCGTCATTTTTTCCATTTCTTTTTGTTCTTCTTTTTTCTTTCTTCTCTTTTCTTTCTTTCCTTCCGTTTTTTCCTTTTTTCTTTCTTCTTTTCGTAATCTTATCACGACGATTATATTGTCAAAAAAAGAAAAAAAAAGGAAAAACATAAATGAATAAACAAATAAGATAAGTTAAAATAAATCAAGTAATGGAAAAGAAAAGAAAAAGAAAAGGATGAGAAAAAGGAAAGAAGAGAAAAGGAAAGAAAAGAAAAAGAAAAGGATGAGAAAAAGGAAAGAAGAGAAAAGGAAAGAAAAGAAAAAGAAACAAATCAGCCATGCTCATTCGAAAATGTGTATTATTAATCTCTTTCGAAATCAACAAGCCCAAGCACTTTTCTCACTTAATTTCATGGCTTTTCTCGAGCTTTCTTCTTCTTTTTCATCGACGAAGAAGAAGTTATGTTGAAAGCTTTCAAAAGCTGTTCTTTATTATTACATACATATATAGATTGCAAATATAGATTATATATATATATAATAAACGACGACAACAGCAACAATAACAGCAACAACAATAACAACAAAGAAGAAAAAAAATATATATATTAAAAGAAAGAGAGAGAGAGAGAGAGAGAGAGAGAGAGAGATACATACGCATAGATATATATATATATACGTACAGATACATACACACATACATACACACGCATTATATATACATATATATTATATATATGCATATGTTATATTGAAAGTAGAACAAACGTGCATATCGATTCGTACAACGAGGCGTCGATCTGAAATGAAATACCAACCCAGACACTCGATTCATTATTATTTATTTATTCAGTTTTATTATTATTATTGTAATTATTATTATTAATATCGTTGTTGTTACTATTATACTATAGATAGTATAGTTAATACGAACAATAACGTCGACGTTCATAATCGATTCTCAATTTAACAATTTTATGAAAATCGATAGATCGGATTGAATGTTATAAAATGAAAAACGAAACGGTGAACATCGATGTTATTAATTTTTCCTAATCGACTTATTAGAATAATAATGATAATGATGATGATGATTACTATTATTATTAATGTTGTTATATCAATACTTATGGTTAACGTAAACGTTATCATCTTTATCGTAATGGACACTGTCGAGCGTAAAAAAAATGCCGTATATTAATATTAATATTTTTATTATTATTAATATTATTATTAATATTAATATTTTTATTATTATTAATATTATTATTAATATTAATATTATTATTAATATTATTATTATTATTATTATTAATGTTAGTATATTCATGATCATTATTATTATTATTATCATCATCATCATAGCAAATGGACAAAATGAGCGAAATTTATTAAATGCATTGATTGCAGTGTTGCAATACGATTTGTTTCGTTATTTCCTATCATTCCAATATTTTCCTTAACTTCACAAGATTCGTAGATCGTTTAGTATATATACCGATCGTTAGAAGTATAATAAAAAAATTTTTATTATACTTCTAACAATGCGAGAGTGTAAATAAAAACGTAAAAGATAGGTAGATAAATAGAGACAAAGAGAGTGAACGGATACTTTCCGATTTTTTCAAAACTGTAGTAAAAATTTATAAAGAAAGAGGTCTTATCAAGATATCTGGAAAAAGCAATGAAAATGCAATTGAAAACAAATGGAAAACAAATGAAAAAGTATGCAGATAATGGAATACTAATCGATAATAATTCTATTTTAATCTCATTATTTTCAAATCAACGCAATGAAAAAACACGTGCGACTTTTTTATTTGTTCCGTCACATCTGTTCCGTTTTATTCGTGAATACATTCACCGACTAATAAGTAGACCAAAGAAACCGTTTATCGGCTGTATAAAAGTGGGTTACGAGTACGACATTTATAAGAGGTCAGAAATTAATCGTGCGTAACTGAGAAAGGAGAGAAACATAAATAATAATAATAATTACGACGACGACGACAAAGCAACAACAATGATGATGATGATGATGATGATGATGATGATGATGATAATGATAATAACGATAATAATAATAATTAGAAAATTTTATCTAACGTAGACATTCCAACGATTTTATCGTCGAATATCTCAATCTCATTTTCTAATCTAATAATTAGAAAATATTGCATCCAACGTATGTTATAAGGTTTTATCGACTAATATCTCAATCTTACATTTTCTATTATCATAAAATTCATGAAATATCTATAATTGATTATAGAATATGTTTTCATTTATGTTCGTCGTCATCTTCGCCTTCGCTCTGTCCAATTTAATTCTTTTTTCTTTTTAATTTCTTTTCATATGTATTAGAAAAATACATATTTTGCTAGAAGAAGCAATGATACGATGATATGTCTTTGTAATTGATTCGATCAATGTTTTCTTTCGAGCTTGTAATAAGGATAAAACGTCTCAAAGTAGATGGGTACATTTTGGAAATCGTATTTGATTCTGAAAGTATTTTTCGTCTCTTAGAAAAAGAAAGACAAACAGAGAAAATCAATAATGATTTGATTTTCCTTTTTTTTCTCATGCAAATCTGTATGTCGATTAATTCAAGTCATGTTTTCATGTTTCCAAGAATATTAAATCGACAGATGTTCGTTTATTCAGCTGTTCGCAGGAACGTGCCAACGAAACTATTCTATCTAGAAAAACACATTTTTGATTCGTTCTATTGATCTTATATATTATTTCCATTCTGTGATTTACATACATATATGTGTTTGTAAATAATATGATCTTATAAATCTTTCTTTGCATTGCATTATATTTTATTTATTTTATTCTTATACTAATATATTTTATTATTTTATTATTATATTATTAGAGATAAGATATTACAATTAGCTAATATTATATCTATGTAAAAGTTCTAATTGTCTTATAATATCGTCTAGTATATTGTGACATTATTATTGTTATAAGCAATTATTATATTTTATTATATATAGACAATATATTATAGTTATGTAATATTATATATAATCCAATATTATTATATACATTTTATCTAATATTATTAGCTAAAATATATTGTACGAAATATATAAATATATTTGTTAATAATAATAGTAATAATTTCAATTTATTAAATACTGCAAAAAAAGAAAGCGTTTCATTCGATCGATTTGCCCATGCAAATTTTTTTTTTTTTTCTTTTTTTTAATTAATTTTTCTCGAAACTAAGGATGTTCACATATTAGTTATCACAGACGTTATCGTATGTAAGATCTAAAAGAATTTGTGGACTCGTTTGAATATTGTCGGACATTGCTGCGGTTTCGGCTTGCCATCCAACTTCAAATGCCATCGAGACATTCTAGAAGTTTCGCATAGGCGTGCGTGTGTGCATAATTGCGATAGTTTACTTCCGAATTACTTAATATTATACGTCTTATAAGCTAAATCTATGTGTCTGTGCGTATATATACGTGTATGTGATCACATTCCAGACTTTCTTAAGCAATTATGCCATAATGCACAAGCAACTTCAACCATCGTCCCTTGGCAAGGTTAGTTCAATATAGTGAAGACACATAGTATTGCCTGGTTTTCTGTTTAAATATGGAGAATAATTTTATATATGGAATAGAATATTTCGATATTATTGTTTTGTTGTTATTTTTTTCTTATATGTATGTATAATAAGGACATTTTTAAGTTTATATATAGACATATATATATATAGATAGAGAAATCAATAAAAGTAAGGATATATATATATATATATATATAGATAGATAAATCAATAAATGTATAGATATATAGACATGTATATGTATATGTATGTATCTATATATATATGTACAGGTATGTGTATTGATTTTTTAATTTTATATTTTTAAAATTATTATATATATATATATAGATATATAGACATATATGTATGTATGTATGTATGTATGTATGTATGTATGTATGTATGTATGTATGTATGTATGTATGTATGTATTTATGTATATATATATATATATATATATATATATAGATAAATCAATAAATGTATAACAGATATATAGATATATATATATATAGATATATATATAGATATATAGACATATATGTATGTATGTATGAATGTATGTATGTATGTATGTATGTATGTATGTATGTATGTATGTATGTATGTATGTATGTATGTATGTATGTATGTATGTAGATAAATCAATAAATGTATAACAGATATATAGATATATATATAGATATATAGACATATATGTATGTATGTATGTATGTATGTATGTATGTATGTATGTATGTATGTATGTATGTATATATATATATATATATATAGATAAATCAATAAATGTATAACAGATATATAGATATATATATAGATATATAGACATATATGTATGTATGTATGTATGTATGTATGTATGTATATATGTGTGTACAGGTATGTATATTGATGTTTTTATATTATATTCGTAAAATTATGTGGATCAATGAACAACCTTATCATTGAGCATTTAAAAAAGACTATCAATAAATTATATATTACATTACATTACATATAAAAATTATATGTGTTTCTTCATATAAACAAATATGAAACTTTTTGTTTCACATTTAGAAATACTAAATGTAAAAATATTAAAACTTTTCCATTTTTTTCTAATGTCTAATTTCATACCACAGAAGGTAAATGCATAGTACTTAAATTCTCGACTGTGGGTAATGTAGTTGCCTACTATTACAATGTCTTATTTTATACGAATAGCTGACTGTAACTTTCTAATAACTTTCTAATAACTTTCTAATAACTTTCTAATAACTTTCTAAAGTATGTATTTCATTTTTATAAATGACTAGAAAAAGAAAATAATATAATTACTTGAAAATTTTCAAGCGTACTTATAAATTTCTCGAAATCATATGGCAATAGTAGAACCCTGTTTTATCTATCAAGTTATCATAGGTAGTAATGGTAGAGAACTATTTTATCGTTTGAAGAAAATACAGTCGGTAATACAGTCGGTAAAGTAGATCATTATTTTATCGATACAAAAAAGTATCTTATTTTTTTATCTTTAATCAATTTTATCTGAACGTGTAAACAAGTGTTTCATATTTGACTTTGGAATTAATTATATAAAAAGAAGAAGACAACAAAAATTGAACTTCATCGTTGATAGATTCATTATTGATAAAATTTTATAAAAGTAGCTAAACTTCGTTATCGGATGATGGGCAGAATAACATTTCATACTACTTAAATCTTTTCAAGAGGTATATAAGTAAATATAATGCGAAATTATAATATATTATATAAAATCCATCAACGCTGAAACATCTCAGGATGACTTTTTATTTAGTTAGTTATTTATTTCTTTTCTTTTCTCTTCTCTTCTCTTCTTTTCTTCTAAAACAATGCGAGAAAGTAGATGAAACTTTATGATAGAATTATCGAGAACATTTGAAAAGAACTGAACAGAAAAAGTGAAATATATCAGAGATGAAACTTTAAAGATTGGTAAAAGGATCACGTAGTAAAACTAGATTTTGGTACAACTTACACAGGAAATGACACAAAAGACAGGGGAATAGATAGCATACGAACACAGAGGCATACAGATGTACTCGAGAACTACGTATCAAAAATGTTTTTACTTACGAGGCACCAATACTCGTTCATCCCCATTTTAGCACCTTTGCTATCAGAAATCTTTTCTTCTTTGCGATCTTTCGTACCTCGTAAGCTTTTACTTTTTTGTTACTTCAACAAAAAGGAAAAACTTTTCTATTCGCATGAGTGGTAAAAAGTTCTTTTCTAAGGGGTCATTTATCGCTTGAAATTCTGCCCAAAGGTGGTGTGATGGTCTCCGTTAGGAACTTTTATACATCTCTGGTGGTAAACACTCGATACGTTGCGACCACGGAGTACAATCTAGCGTTCCCTTGTCTCTCATCTTTTCATCCCTTTTCGTAATCCCTCTATACCTTTTCACATCCTTCTTAATGATATTGTTTACGTAGTTTTTACCTCAATATTTCTGTCCTTCTATTATACTTACGTTCCTTTATCCTTCTATCTTTTATTTTTCTTTTGTCTTGTTTTTTCGTATTTTTCCATGCTTCATCCTGTTTTTCTCCATAAACTAAAAGCTAACAAGCGTAAGATGCTTAGCTCTCTTGTTGATTTTTCCATCTCTAATACCATGTAATACTCGTATTATAAACTCGAGTATTGTTATTATTATAGGCGAAATAACCACATATTAATGGAATACATGCATCACTTGAAATATGGATTATCGAAATTATCGATGGAAAATTTCGTTGGAAATTCGGCTTAATTGGCATTCGATCGTATTATGATTTAATCCGTAGTTAACATCAATTCCCTTGATGCAGAGTGAACTAATTAGTATCTCAAGTATTTTAGGATTATAAAAATTAATGAAATAACTGATCAAAGTTACTCGTCAATGAATAACTTTCTTTTCATTTTTTATATAATTTAATTGCTATCCCTTCTCGAAAGATCTGCTGTTTAAGAACGTTATGGATTTAACCATTCGTGAAAAAGGACATAATGAATAACGACTTCAAAGGGAGAAAGGTTCTTAATAATCTCCAATAATTATAAATAATCTCAATTCGCCTTTATATATTTTCAAACTTTATGACGGTATTACGGCTTAAAAGAGATCCTCGGTTGCAAATGGATTTCCGCCATTTCGTCGTTTGTACGAGTCTTTTCACGTTCATTTCGTAAAGTGCACATATTTTAAAAAGACATATAAATCACATCATACGGAATAATATTAATCCTTATAATCATCGTCATATATGTGTACCTATACATACATTATATATACACATATGTACGTATATATATATATATATAAATCAAAGAAAAGGCAGAAAGAGAAGGAATAAACGAGAAAATATGCATTAAATTTTAAAAAAATACATCGAAATGGCAGAAAATCGTATAATCTTAATAACCAGATGTTTGCGCACGTACGTAGAGAGCATTCGTACGCTTCAGCCATAGACAAATTCGAACATCGTGCGTATTGGAAAGGAAAGAAACGGATTTGAATATAAAGTGCGACATAATGGATTTATTTTGTGGCTCGAATCACGCGCCTGTTCGGCCTAATCGATACATTAACAGCGCATAGAGAATTTTCGACGTAGTGGAAAGCACTAGAGATACATACATTCACTTGCTCTCTCTCTCTATCTATCTGTCTCTATCTATCTCTATCCATTTCTCTCTGTCTCTCTTTGTCCATCTTCCTCTCTCGTTCTTTTGTCCACCTTTCTCTCTCGTATAACCGCGTACCAGCTCGGCGCAGGTAATAGCGGAGTCAGTTCACGGAATACAAGGTGAAGCCTACTTTCTTCATACAAATTATGTTTATGGCATAAAAGAAGTAGGAAAAAAAGGGGGGTCGGGGGGGAAGAAAGGCTTCAAAAGAGTAGGGACAGTAAAACGTAGCAAAGTGAAGTGAGTGGTGAATTGAGAGGAAAGGGGAAGAGAGGAAATGGGCAATGCGTCTGGGTAAAAGGAGAATGGAAAGAATAGCAGAAGCCGTTTGCTGACTCGACAGGCAGTACAAGGAACAGGACGAAGATGACAAAGTCAATGATCAGTTTCTAATCGTAAGTTTCATAGCAAGTAATCTGAGCGAACGATAGTACCGTAGAAAGTAATCCCATACTTTTGTCCATTTCTACGTTACTAACCGTTCGTTCGTATCTCCACTCAAAAATATGCGAATCGATAGATATCAGTCGAAGTAAAGTCATAAGAGAATAATTGACGTAAGTCCGATAGCGAAATTACGATTCCAAAGTTCTCGATTACGTCTGATTATTTTCCTCTGTCTCTCTATCTTTCTCTTTTCTCCGCACGCCCTTCCTTTCTCGTTCTCCGTCTCTTTCTCTTTCTCCTTCTCTTTCTCTTTCTCGCAGTCTATCATTTTGGCCCCCTTTTTTTCCTTCCTCTCTTTATCTTTCGACCCCCCGTTTTACTTATTTATTTGTCCAATAATTTATTTACGAGTTCCCTTTTCCCTTGTAGACAATTTTTTCCTTGTATCTTTTATTCCTCAATGTATGATTTTCGTAATTATTTCTTCTATCTATTCACGTCAAGAGAAAGGAAAAGACAGAAAAAGAGTAAGAGAAAGAGAAAAAACGAGAGGAAAGGAAAAAGAAAGAGAGAGAAAGGGAGCCGTAAAGGTGGGGGAAATATGGGAATAACAGGGGTGAGGAGGGGGAGACCATCCGACCGCGCCCTTTTTCACATCCCTTCCTTAAAGTAGAAAAATCTTGGTATTTGAATATTCAAAATGAATTTTTCTTTATCTCTTTCTTCTTTTCCTTCTTGCTTTCTCGCTTTCTCGCAAAGGTTTTCTTTTTCTGTAATTTTTTCATTTTTTCGAGCTTATATTCCATCATGTATTTCTTTCTTTCCTTTCGAGGGAAGGGTTTTTGCGTCTTTTCTATTTCTCCTTCAACCTCTTCTTTTTCCTCTTTCACATCTTTTAATTTTTCTTCTCTTTTTACAGGTTCCTGCTTTTCACCATTTAATTATCGTCCATCCGATTCTTCTCGAGCTTAATAATAGGTAAGTTCTTCTTCATTAAAAAAAATTTCATAATATATATTTACACCGATGTATTTTCCCTTTTTATCGTCGATCTTTGTCGTGTAATATCTACTTTTTAAATTCGCGAATTTTCAAGCAATAAAAACAGAAAAGAGAACTAAAAAGGGAGAAAACAAGAGAGGAAGGAACAATAAAAGCAGAAAAGAAAATCAGTCGAACATATTGCCTTCGTAAGGATCGAGAGTTGAATTTCGTACGATATATTGATTTTCCTATACGAATAACAAACCTAATTTTCTACGGGCACTCGAATAGAATTTCGTGCTAAAACACTATTCGTATGTCTGAATGTACGTGCGAATGAGAGGAAGAGGAACGTGAACAGTTAGGGAAAAAGGGAGATACAAAAGAGGGAGAAATAGGATAGCAGAGTTTGAAAGAGAGGGAGAGAAAGAGAAAGAGGGGAGAGAGAGAGAGACAGAGAGAGAGAGAAAAAGAGACGAGAGCTTTCTCGTGAACGCACTGAATTCGATGGATTCGGGGTCAAGAGAAAACTTTTTAGACGAAACTTCACGCGTCGAATAAATCTTTCGTTCTTCTAAGTTCTTATGTGAATGTTCTAAGAAGAAGAAGAATTTTCTGGATTTATTTGATCATCTCCTATTATACGAAGAGAATATGATCGATGAGGTTCGAACGTGTATGTTCGTAGATATCATAAAAGTAAATTTTTGATGAATTTAAGATCGATGAAAGAGTCTAATAAAGGAACTGCGAAGAAAAGTTTTGAACATTTTTCCCAAAGAGATTTATCCTTAATATTATTATATTATTATTATAGTGCTATACGTGTATTACGTTATTCCGACAAATCTTCGCTATTATTCATCATCATGAATTTAAATCAAAGTGCATTTATATATGCAATCTTGTACAATCTATTCCGTGATATTAGGGTGTAATTTATCATTTATAGATTTGTAGTAGTATTAGCGTTCATTAGAGAGATCTACGATAACAAGTAGACTTAAAACAATTTAGGTATTCATAATAGGGATTTGCGAATCTGAATATCTGCATTATTATTATTATCATCATAACCATTATTGTACATTATCATTGTTATAGACATTCGTAGTATTGATTTATATTACAAGTGAGATGATATTAAATGTTAAAAAAGAAAGATTTATTACGTACAACATATTAATATCCGTTATATATAAATATTCTGTTAAATTTTTACTTTTAATGTTCATAAAATTTCTCATCTATAGTCGCAATAAAACAAAAAAGAAGAAAAAACAGTTATTTAACTTTACAAAAACGTATTTGCTAACGTTATTATCAAATTCGGTGATATAAATTCGCCAATTATTATAATAATTGTGATCTTTTCCGATCAAATATTTGCACAATTAGTAAAACATCCGCCAATTAATGTTTTCTCTGAAGGACATATCTAGATACGATAAATCTCAATTTAGAATGCGGAGATATTCTCTCGTCCCGGAAATACCGTTTTTCTCTTTCCTATGGTTATCTAGGTTGCTTCAAAGTGTGTTTCACCTTTCACGTATACGTGTTTGTTCGTCATTCTCTTCAGCAGTCTTTAATAATATATATATATATGTATATATATATATATGTGTGTGTGTGTGTGATTCACATCAATCATTTATATATATATATTGATATCTAAAAATATAACATTGATATCAATCATTTCTTTCAAATTATGAAAGATTGCAAATATTAGTTTTATTCTTTTTTTCTTTTTTAAAATATCTTCGATTCCTATTCGTTGTATTTAATTAATTAATTACATTGATGGATCCATTTCATTTCTTGTCATTTTATATATGTCTTTCTTTCGTATTTCATTTAATACGAAATTTATTAGAAATGATGATAAACGAGCGAGGAAGGAAAACATTCAATAATAATTTTCTACCATTTTATTTTTCCTCGAGAGATGAAAAGAAAGTTTGACCGAGCAAGAAGATTCTGGATTCAACGAACGAATCCGGAATACGTCAGTTTTTGAATCCGAGCAAATACATCGAAACCACTTGAACCACGAGTCATTATTAACGCATCGATGGAATCCGTTCAGTCGGAATATAGCCGGAAATCGATACGCAAACTCGATGTATACTCCAAACATTTGCATTACCTTGTCTCTTCTCCCTATCTATCTATACATGTATACATATTTACATAGCTGTATCCCTCTATCCCTATCCATCTCTCCCCTTTTCCCTCGGTATACAAATATGTATATATATGCTCGTATATATATATATATATATATATATATATATATATGTATATGTATATATGTATATATACGTGCGTATATACCCTTTCTTTCTTTCTCCCCTTCGAACCTGTTTCTCTTTTTACTCCAACAATAATTAAACGGGGAAAGATAAAATCAAGAGAGGAATAAAAATGTCCGATCTAACCCGTACACTATCCGGAGATTATTGCGTCATTTTCCAGTAATATTTAAATATCTACATCTATCTACTACTATCTCTACATGTGTCGCTTTCCAATCGATAAAAAAGAGAAAAAAAAAAGCGAGCAAGGATTTAAGGCAACATGATTCTAGTAGATTAAAAAGATTAACGAAATATTTCATTTTTTCTTTGAATTTTTTTTTTAAGTATCATTTGAAAAGGAAAGAAACAAGCGGACAAGCGGAGAAAAATACTATGCTATATATATATATATATATATATATATATATAGAGAGAGAGAGAGAGAGAAACTAATAAAAGACGAGGCAAATAAAATTGGACGGGAATGTACTTTCACTGTGAGCATTGACACGTACGTAGCTTTTGATCAACCCACGATCTGTTAGACGATTTATTGACAAGGTGCATGAATAGAGACGCATATTACGCATCGATTGCTACGATTTCCAAGAATCATTACGAACGATTACAAAAGATTCGTTAGCAGATCGACCAATTAATTCGGATCAGAATTATTCGATTGTAAGCTTTAAAACGATCTGACGAGCTTTTTGTTCTCATGCGTGTAACATGATTACAATGATCGGGAGTTATATTATCTTTCTGTGTATATATGCGTGCACCTGCGTAAATTCTCTCCTCTTATTCCCTTTTATTCTGATTTATATTTTTACTCCGATAAAGATGTAAACTGTTCTGTTCGAACAGAAATTTAATATTGCATTGTACTCGATTATTTGGATTTCATTTCGTAATTTCTCTCTTTTTTCTTTTACCTTTTTTTTTCATTTTTATTTTTATCTTCGTTGGAGTTATTTTCAAAGAAATAAATAATGTATTCTTGTTCCTTTTTTCATGATTTTAATATATCGACTTTTTAATATTTCAATTTTCTTTGAGACGAGAAATACGTGTCTAGTTATATATATATAACTAGACGAGACATACGTGTCTAGTTATATATATATAAGAAAAAGTAAGAAGATCAATATATTTTATTTCTTTATTTATCACTTCATTTAATCTTTCGAAAGAAAAGATATTTTATAATTACCATGTAATTCAACATATCTACAACATCAAGGTAAAATTATTTCTATTTTGAATAAGTTATGTCTTTCTAACTTTGATAATTATGATTTTCTCATAAAACAACCTCGAACAAATATAAAATCAACAAATTCAATCTAAAGTGACAGATTCCGTAATTTTCTTTCAACTTATTTATCTAAAAACAAAAGTAAGAGAAAAGTAAAATAATCAACTGATTGAAATCAGAATCGTTCAAGCAAAATGAAATTATTCCTAGTTTAATTATGTTCTTTTCTTTTTAACAAATGAAACTTTCTAATTGCCATGAATATTTCGAAATGAATGCAAAGCCAATAAATTCGATTTAAATCGAATTGCGTTCCAATTTTCTTTCAACTAATTTCTCTTCTTTCAAGAATAGAGAGAAAAGGTAAAAGCGAAGAAGGGAAAAAGAAATAAAAGCAATAAAAAAAAAATGGAAAAGAAAAAAAAATTAGAAAATAAAAAAAGGAAGGAGAAAGCAAAAAAAAAAAGAACAAGAGTAGACAAAAAAAAAAAGAAGTAAAACAGAACAGTGATGAATGGAATAGAAAGAAAATACACAAAAAAGCTGAGAGAATGACTTGTAAAATGAGAGCATAGAAATTCACAGGAAAAGCTATCGGAAGCTCGTTGTGTTGGGAGTGTAGGTATGTACGTGGTACTTGATGTATTATACTATTGAACACGATACGCTTGGTGAGAAGTATCTCGTTTCGGTTCTCGATTTTTTACTTTTTCGATAATATCGTGGTGTAAACTCGAAATATGTGTTTTCCAACGTTGCCGAGAGAGAAAATAGTTTCAAATGTAGGTAGTATTACTGGTTCTAATAAAATATATATTATTTGACAAGTATCATGAAAAATAGAGATAAGAGGTTCGTATTAAAGTGAATTATTTATACCTGTATGAGAGATGGCAAAAATAAGTGAGGTAGAAAGATATAGATACGTATAGATAAAGAGAGAGAGAGGAAGATAGAGAGACTGAAGGAACAAACGTGAAAAGAACGTGAGATGGTTCAAGCTTCGAAAGAATATGACAAAAAAAAGATAAAAAAAGGGAAGTGAAGCTCGTGGTTGCTTTATTATTAATATAGTGCATAGAAAAGACGTGAGGTAGAAGAATATTGCTTCGGAAAATGGATAGAAAATATGGAACTTGTGGATTTCGTATATAACGGGAGAGAGACAAAGACAAAGAGAGAGAGAGAGAGAGAGAGAGTGACTGAGAGCAACTGAGAGGTGAACGATGAAAAAAATTTACGATGGAAAAGCTGACAAGTAAATATCAATTCTATGAAGTAGCTATGGAAAAGTAATTTTTTATAAGAAAAGAAAATTACATTAATTCGTCATTTGCTTAAAATTCTTAATAAAGAAATGAAATTAGCAGAAAATGTATAAAATATGATAATACGATTAATTCTGGTGATCGGATTTCGTATGTCTTTTCTGTTCTTATGAAGAAAGATAATAAATAAATAAGTAAAGGAAAGAAATCTCAAAAAGAGAATCTTAAGGGAATGTCTTAATGGACATACGGCTATTAAAAATGAAAAGAATATAGTATTACAAAAATAAATGAAATTATAAAAGAACGAATGATAACAATCGTATCTTTTATATATTTTTTCGTAAAAAAAATGAGAAACAAAGAAGAAAGGATAACAGAAAAACAAGATATGTAATATACATATTCTTTTATCTTTATTATTCATAACTATATATATACGTATAAAAGTAATCTTCATGTTGAAAGAATAAATTTAAGAGTATCGATCGCAACCGAGAAACGAAGATTTATAGCGAAAGGAAGACAAATAGAATGAGAAAGAAAAGAAAAATACGATCTCGAACACTATGCAGACATTTGTCAGGAAGTCGTTAATGGTGAGTTTCGTGTAACAGAAAAGAAAAAAGAGGAAAGGAAGAAAAATTTACGTACGATGAAAAAGTGCGGATAATATAAGAGATGGATAGGTAGATAGATGAAGAGAGATAGGATGAGAAAAATAGAGAAAGATAGATAGATGTAGAGAGAGATGGAGAGAAAGGGAGAGAGAGAGAGAGAAGATAGAAACGAACATCGATTGCTCGTGAAAATTTGAGATCGCGTGCGACCATGATTCTCGTAGATGTATCGTGCTTAGAAACTGCAACCACTATGATTAGGAAGAAACACGCGATCAAAGTACTTCACCTTTGAACAGAGAAAGTTCTTTCTTCGTTCTTTTCTTATGATCGTATCTTTTAGGAGCGTTAAAGATGCGATTAAAGAAATAATCACAAAAGAGAGGGAAGAATTCGTCCTGTTCTCTTTTTTCTTTTTTTATTATTTTTCCTTATTATTTATTCTTTTATTATTTTTTCTTTTTTATGCATTATATTGTTTTAATCAATCTACCATCGATTATTTTATCATTTTCGAGTAGACACTTCGTAATGAAAATTGACCGAGAATATTGCAACTGGAATCGAAACAGAAATAAAAGAAAATAAAATAAAATAGAATAAAATGAAAATGAAAATACATTGAAGAAAGGAATGCGCTTTTTCATTTTGCGATCGTTTGATGGATGGCATCGTCATTTATTTTTCATTGTACTAATTGTTGAATATGGTCGAAATTGAAATTTAAAAAAAAAGAGAGAAAAAAGAAAATATGGAAAAAGGAAATGGAGAAATGAAAAAATTACGAGTGTAATTAAAATTAGAATTCCAATTTAATAATGAAAAAATAAAAACTGAAGAGTATAAAAAAGATGTATTTCTATATATATATATAGAAATACACACTCATATATGATGTATTTTTTTCTCTTGATATAATTTAATTATCATATTACATTTGTTTATTCCTCCTTTCCCATTTCGAAACGAAATAATGAGTACGAAACCTGAAATAATGAGAGAAGAGATATACAAATAAATAAAAATAAATAAATGAATAAATGGGAAAGAAAATAGAATTAAGTCGGAAATAAAAGAATGGAAAAGAAATGAGAGAGAGAGAGGAAAAAGAAAACGTACGGAGAAAGAAAATAAAATAAAATAGAAATTAAATCGTATTGAGGTCAATGAAAACTTTATTGTACTTAGCGACTTCTCTTTTCTTCTCTAATATCAATGGAGTTCATTGGAAATGCTTGATGCAAGCATTTATAATGGAAAAACAGAGAGGAAAGAAAGGAAAAACTAAAAAAAAAAGCTTTTCTCCTCATTTATTTATAACGAAGCTATTATCTTTATTAGGTTCGTTATTCGTCATGCATTATAGAAAATATACGGGAACCGTACGTGACGTTCCATGGTATGCATATTGAAGACCTCGTAGACACTCGAGCATGCGTAGCTAAACATTCTGGAGAGTATAACGCGCAACCTAGATTCAAGCTCTTTCGATAAAAGTGCCCACCTGTCGTTCTCTCTCGATGTTTTATAAACTCCAGTAGCGTATTTATCTGTTTTCTAATGCAATATAAAATAGGACAAGAGGAAAGAAAATGGTCTCCGTATTTCTATATCCTTTTATTCTTCTTTATATATATATATATATATATATATAGAAATATGGTCTTCGTATTTTCTATATCTTTTTATTCTTCTTTATATATGTATATATATATATATACCTATCTAATTTGTTAAATTATGGAATTTATATTGAATTATATTGAATTTATCGAGTAAGTAGGTCAGTAACAAATGAATTCATAAATTCTCATTTTATCTTAATTGATTAGACCAAAATTTCCATTCGTTTCGCGTTTGATTTTATATTTTCGTACGTAAAACGTAAATTGGATTAAACATTTGATTAGATTAGCTCAAAATTTTAATCAATTATCGTATTGGCGATACTTAATTCTATATACGATTTCGCTCGTATGAATATGTTTAATATAATTTGTGGCATATCTCTCCTATATGTATTTTATAGTAATAATATTGTTAAATTTAATTAGAAAAGCATTTAATCGAAATTTAAATTATCGATTTTAATTAAAATATGTCCAATTTTCCATATGATTCATGCTATTATCTTTCTCTTTCTCTCTCTCTCTCTCTTCCTCTCTCTCTCTCTCTATATATATATATATATATATATATATATATATATATATATATTTAACTATCCATCTATGTATTCTTTTTAAAAGCCTTATTCGTATAAATTATACTTGCTAAAAAATTAATGTTTCTAAATTCATTCTTCTGGAAGATTAAAATCCTTTGTCGAGAACATTTTCCTTCTTTTAACTCGAATTATTTTAAGAAGGACGTCATACGCAAGACATTTTGTTCTTCAAAAAGATTTCTCCTCCTCCTCCTCTTCTTTTTCCTCTTTTCCCTTCTTTCGGTAGACGCTTATATAAGTCTTCGGAGCTTTCGTGCACATTAGTCTACGTGACTTTTCGAAATTGTCGTCTGCCTTGAGAGCTCTACATCTTTAATGGAACACATCTCTCTCTTTCTTTCTCTCTCTCTCTCTCTTTCCCTTTTGCTCTCCCTCTGTGTTCCTCTCTTTTTCGCTCAAAGCGACTTATCTTATAATCTTACAATCTTTTTGTATACTTTTATACTTCTTTCACCCGACTTACTTACGTAAGAATTTTAAACAAAAAGGAAAAAGAAAATGCCTCTCTCAGTGAAGTTTTAATAATAAAATGAAACGCGCTGACAAAGTTATATATTCTTTCCTTTGCTCGTACTTTATTAATTATTTTATAATAAAAGTTATTAAAAATTCATTAATATTTATACTGAGAAGAAATTAATATTCTAATTATTCTTCATTTTAATAAATATGATTATAGAAAGTTACATCAATCAAATGAATTTCTGACAATCTCGTTCAATTTTATGATAAATAGTGTCCCAAATGTTGCGATATTATTTGTATTGATAAATTAGCATAATTATTAAATAATTTATAACTTATAAATTCAAATGATGAATTAATACGAACTGACAGCATTTTGTTATAAATATTAATGAACGGAAAGAGAAAAAAATCTCGCGTAATATCAATATATAATTATAATAATTTCCGTTCCGATCTCTTATCGTAAATATGAAAGAGGAATATAAATAATTAAAAACGTATTAATAATATTTGATTTCATAATAAATATAAAATGAAGATTATATGTTGAAATGTAGTATTAATATCGTAGATGAAATATAATCTCTGGCGTTTCTCATTACCGTAATGTTTGGAATGACATTATTATCTGTAAGAACTAAGAAGTTGACAGAAAAGGAAGACTTAGCTACATCAAACGATCCTTTCAAGAGAGCTTGATTATATGCATATTATATAGTTTAGTTTCGCAAGTAGAAAGCAGGGAGAACTTATAATTAGACTTATCCGAGGAAGTCATGACAAATAAGGAACAAAATTAATTACTGTTAAGAGAAAAGAAAAATGTACATATATATGGATAAGTTAATTAATTAGTGACAAGATATCAAACAATTGCTATATGTCAACGATACTGAACAAAGAACGAACAAAGAACCATATCTTATATTATAAGGCAAGGAACGCAAACGAAAATAGAAAAATAATAATAATAATAATAATAATACTAACAACGGTAGAAAAGGGAAGAAAAAATGAAAAAAACCAGGAAACGGCTGAAAAAAAGGAAGACTACAAAAATCAATTTAACGAACGAACGAACTATTTTTACCCACAATTTTAACGATGTTCCATTACAGTTTTATTCTTTTATATTTTATTTTTATCTTTCGTTTTGACCCATCTTCTCTTCTACCTTTTTCTCGACCAATTCGACAGAATTGATTATGTTTCTACAGTCCAGTGGATTTGATTGAAACGAAAATCTATAATATCTTTCTCTCTCCCTGTCTATCTCCCTTTCTGCCTGCAGGCTTCCTACGTATCTCTCTCCCTCCCTATCTCCTTCCCACCCTACGTGTTTCTCTGTATTTCTCCCTTCCTTGCTGGCTTACGCGTTTCTCCCACCCTACGCGTTTTTCTATATTTCTCCCTTCCACATTATGTTTCTCCCTCTCCCTTTTGCCCTACGTATCTCTTTCTCTCATTCTGCCCCGCCCTATGTGCTTCTCTCTCTCGCTATGACCCGCCCTATGTGTCTCTCTCCCTCTCTCCGTTCTACCCTATATCTCTCTCTCTCTCTCTCTTTCTCTCTCTCTCTTTCTCCCACCCTATGTATCTCTCTGCAGACCCCATCCGAGTTTCGCTAAACGTACGTCAGCGAACACCCTGGAAACGATTCGCCGTTCTTGATCACGCTCATTAAATTTCTACGAACTCGGGAGTATTTCCGACAACGAAATCTCTTTCCCTTAGAAAAGGCGTGAACTAGAAAGGTAGAAACGGAGGATGAAAGAGAAAAATGTAGAAATCTCAATATCATTTTTTTCCATCAAAAATAAGACATGTCCGGTCGTTTCCAGCGTTGATGATAACGTAATTAATAAGTAACAACTGAATTGCAGGTCTTTATGTAAATAAAATAAACTAAAATATGTCAGTACAACATGTGCATGACGAAATATTCGACATTATCATTAATTCGCGTATCTTCGTTTACGTATATAAAATAGTTATTTCAAAAGTTTTACTATTTCGAAATAATTATTATTGAGGTTGTTATTTCGAAACGAGAAAAAAATAATAAAGCAAAAGAGAAAACAGAAAAAACAGAGAAAACAGAAAAACAGAGATATGTTCACGCATATTTATACGTTTCTTTTTCCTTTTTTTTATGTATCTCTGGTTGTTATTTTGCTTCCCTGCTGTTATTTGTTTGTTATTTGAATACACGTTCATCCAAATATTTGCAGTCTTCTAAAAAATAGGAGTAAAATAAAAAGAAAATAAATATAATAAATAATATTCTAACGATAACAATAATGATTATCTTATAATCGATTACAACTGTAATAAATATTAGTCAAAGAACTACGACAAATGAATAATTTCGCTAGCGAATCGTTAAATCGAAAAGAAAGGAGAAATAAATTTCGCAACGACTCGAGTAAATTGATCGAACAACGAAAATCACAACGAAATTTACTCTTCGATTTCCTTTTCCTCCATATTTTATAATTATCGAAAAATAATCTAAGAAGAAAGTACTGTAATATTATCGAATACCAGAGAACACCGCAAATTGTCGGGAAGGATGTCAAACATCTCTTACGAGGTCAAATAGTTTGCTACACCACGAATCAACCTTACACGTCCTTTATTTGCTAACGTGTACAGTTTCATTTGTTTGAAATAATGACGTCGTGAAGATAGTGAAATTAATTTCGATGTTTCTTCGAAGCAATAACGTTAATACCAATTTCGTTAAGAGAAATCTACGAGCGAGAAAAATTCGATTTTTATTTCGGTCCTTAATTTTCCTTTATTTCCTCTGATTTCCTAAAGCTATTAATCTCTTTTTCCTTTTCCCTGCTTACTTTCTACCCTTCTACCTTTTTACCTTTATAGCTTTCAACCTTTCAACCTTTCCACCTTTCCACCTTTCCACCTTTCCACCTTTCCACCTTTTCTCTCGTTTTTTTTCTCTCTTTCCTTTTCGTCTCTTTTGCCCTTCACCTTTTTTTCGACTTCATTCTCTTTTTTTCTTTTTTCCGTTTCGTTTTAGTTTGACCAACTACTCGAACTACCTGGAAAGCTCACTCAATTTCCTTCTATTTTCATTAGACACCCTTCTCACATAGCACTAACTTCTATGTACCTATATATATATCTATCTATATGTGTATATATCAGTATATACGTATAGAGAGTAGGTAGAAGGAAAGATTTACTCCTGTTGATACAGTAATTAAAGTGATTTAATAGCTATTATCGTAGGAATCACTTCGAAAAATTAGTCTGTTATTATACAACAAATAATTATCTCTTTCGTATAATATAGAATGATTAAGAAAAATACGGGTTAAGATGTGTGGGAATGGATGAAAGAGATACATGAAAAGATTTAATTTGGTTGAGAGAGAGAGCTTGAATATCATGTTTTACAAATTGTTTCGTGGAACGATCAAAGAACGATCTTCAAAAGAAAAAAAAAAAAGCAGACAGCAAACAAATTAAGGAAAAAAAAGAAAAATGGAATTATCCGTTCGCTTCTTTCGTAATATTAAAAAAGAACGATGAATAATAAAGATACACAAAAGGAAGATGGTAAAACTTCATCGTGTGTATGTCAGATTTTTTCGCTAAACTTTCGAACTATCTCAAAGGGAAACAAAGAAATAAAAGCAAAAGGAGAAAGAAAGCTGTCTGTTACGTTGAAAATACCTTTCGTAAGATTGAAGGATAAAAAAATTTTAAAGAAGAAAACGAGATAATAGCGTTTACCTCATTCGAGAGAGAAAGAGAAAGAAAAAGAGAGAGAGAACGAATCAAATTGTATTTTTTAAATTTGTTTCTTCGAAAAGCGAAAGAAATAGTGACTTTGGAAAAATAGCAGGAATATTTTTCCGCCTTTTCCGTACAGGATCGTTGAAATTGCATCGAAACGTTGAAATTGCATATGGACTGGCATGCAGTGAATATACAAAACTAAAAGCTTTGAGGCTTCAAGACGTGTCGTGAGAATTGTAAATGCGTAAATGTGATTTGTCATCACAGAGATATAAAAAGAAAACAAAGAAAAAAAAAGAAAAAGCAACGAAAGAGAAAAAACAAGGAGAAGAAGAGAGAGAGAGAGAGAGAGAGAGAGAGAGAGAGAGAGAGAGAGAGAGAAGATGGGAAATAAAATGAGCCAAATTATTTCTTCTTACTTTTATTCGTCTAATTATTTTTTCTGTTTCTTTTTCTCTCTTTTTTTTCAATAATACGAAAGAAATCTCCCTAAGTATGAAATAAATCAACAGGATAACATCGACTTAACGAGTTTTATGAGCAGGATACAGATAATTATTCCGAGACACGTTAATTTTAATTACCACTCGGTCGTTTGCACACGAATGCTAATTATCTACTTGACTATCTTACTACAATTGCTTTCTTTGCGCCTTCGTCATCTACTGTGTACAATAATAATAATAATTTTAATAATGATAATAACGATGATAATGATGATAAAAGTAAGGACAATGCATATTTATCGCAGGGATTTTCATTCCTTAGGAAAAAAGGGTCTTTATACCTGGCAAATTTTTAAAAGTGTCGCGAAATCATATCTTTATTACGCAAGAAAAGACGAAATTTAATTAAAAAATTTAATAATAAAATCCATTTTATCATAGTATTATTTAAATAAATAAAGAATAAAAAATGCTTGAAAACGGTGTTCGTTTCGAGTCTCTACGACTTCTCGTTCCGAAAAATCAATAAAAGAAAATAGTCAATTTTTAAAATTATTAACAAAATCGATTTTATTATAAAAATATCGTTGCATTATTTAAATAAATAAAGAATACAAAACGTTTGAAAACGATTTTTTCTCAAGTTTCTATGACTTTTCGTCTCGAAGGTATTCCCTTCGAAATATTTTTATTCATAATTCGTATGACAGCTGTTTGTAATAAAAATACTAATAATAGTAGTAGTAGTGGTAGTAATAATAGTAACAGCAGCAGCGGTAATAGTAATAGACATCATAAAATTTTCAGAATTCATATATCCATGTATCGTTCCATGTATCGCTGATCTAATTGAATGAACTCATATATAGGTCAAAAGGACATCGTAAATACCTTCCACTACGTGAGGTTATTTGCGAAATTGAAAATCATAGGAACATGAATCAAACGTCATTTCAAAGGGCAAAATTTTCTCAATTTTTACAAAATATTATTAATAATTAATTAACAATTTGTTATAAACAATTTGTTATAAACAATTTGATATAAACAAATTTTTACGAAGTATAATCATAATATCCTGACGAAGAAGAAGGAAATTCAGATTTTTAAAAATTTATAAAACTACCTCAATTAATAAATAATTCATATAAACAAATTACTTTTTTACCGAAAAATCAATACCTCTCGGTATTATTGCTAGTCACGCTTTCTCAAATTAATAATATTTCGTTATAAATTATTTATAACTATAGAGAATATTTTATCGAGGTTGCATAACGAACGTTGCAATAAAAAATACGATACTATTGAAAAAAGAAAGGGGAAGACTTCATATATTCTTCTCGCGTCCATCTATAAAAAAATATTACTGCCATATTACGGACTCCTCTGCAACATATGACGTTTGGAAACAAAATTTCTCCATATTTCTAAAGAAAAGAAAATAGGAGGGTAGAGATATTCAAAAATCAAAGTCGTCGTTTCACTTTGTATATGAGATGTCATGCTTTATACGCACACACACACACGCATATATATATATATATTCTATACAGGAATAACAGTATATTAAGCTATATAATTAGCATAAAAAATAAATAAATATATATATATATATTACCTTTAGTATATATGCATATAAATAAAGAGAATGGCAGAGAGGGAGAAAGAGAGATAGATAGACAGATAGAAATAGATAGAGGGAGGGAGAAAGAGAGAGAATGAACGAAAAAAAGGGAGAAGAAGATAAAAGAAATATTTTTCAAACAGAACATAGTCGTATAAAGGAAATAAAATTCTCTAAGAGAAATGTTTTAAGATCGAAATGGAAATAAAGATAGCAGACGTTTTCTATATACTTATCCTATCCCGGATATATTCTTCGAGAGATCATATCCTCACGAGTAAACCCACAAGGTTTTTCGCGACTATCTCCTCAGTGTGAACATACAAGGAAGATAAAAATTGAAAATACAAGAAAAGATTCAGACTTTTCTCTCGGATTTTCTACGGTGTATTTTTTCTTTTCGTTCTCCTTTTCTTTCTTTTTTATTTTTTTTTTTACTTTAGTAATATCTATACCGTCGAAAATCTCATATATATTTTATGCACGATAGACGTGTTAAAACCTACATTATATTGTAATATAGGTAGAACGTAATATTCAGATAATTCTACATTTTATTCATACGTCATCGCATCACGGTTTATATTTAATCTATTTCCGATGTTATCGGTTTCCATTAGTTCGCATGAAAATAACAACATATGGCAACATAAATTCCATATGAATAATTACGCAAATGCGAAAACATGAATTATATAAAAATAATAATAATACGAGATAATTAGGATAATATTCGTTCAACACGCCGATGACAGAAGAATTGAGAAACAATTATAAAATACAATTTAATGACATTTTAACAAAATTAATAAATTCGTAAATGTAATTCTCTCGGTAATATTGATATTGAATAAATCAATCTGATTTAATGGCTTCATTAAATTTGATCAAATAAAGTGGAACTCGTTTCTCTTTTCGATGAATTCTTTATGCGCTTTCAATAAATATGTACCGAAAAAGGGGACCATATGTCCTATTTCGTTAGTATCGTTTTTACCTTTTCTTACAATTTTTAACAAGAACTATATATTACATGAACAAGAGTAGAGAGTTGCTACTGTTCCCTACTCGTAAAACCGAAAGCATATAAATCCTATTTCCTCCTTACTGAATATCTTACGTCGTTGTTTAAGTTACCTTCGTATTTCCGAAAAACAAGCTATTGTTTTCAGGTAGAGTTTCGGTCCTTTGGGAAGTAATACTCGTTTGACTTTATCTCAACCATCAGTTTTCATTCACTCATTGCAGTATTCCCCTCTAATTTATTCTCACGCATTTGTCAAAACGCACAATGCGAACTCACGGATACACACAACTGAAGTAACATTCATACATATATATAAATACCTTCATTCCTACCTTATATAATATTCATACAAAAGTAAATATATATATATATATACATGCAGATATATGCGAATATGTCTATACGTATAAATATGTATTTATGTATTTATATATTGTACATTTATACGTATTTCCATATAAACTTCTTTCAAATTCATGGATACTACGTATGTTAATTTATATATTCATACATAAATAAATAAACAAATTAACATAAATTCTATATTCGAACTATATAAAATAATACGATATATAAAAATGTTTCAAAATCATTCGCTTTTTTAAACAATTCGAAAGACATTATTAAGAAGATCGAAATATGAATATTAAACCCTTCTTCCCTAGTGGTATTACCATTCTAGTTTCCTTATCCTATTTTCTCTTAATACCGTGTAATACATCGATCGTGTCTACAGCACTATGGGAAATTTCCCCTGTCTACGATATAAAATCACGTGGTGTGTAGTTTCCTTGAGACAAAGGGATGCGAACAATTTAGTTCTCCAAAAGACGATTATATCATAATTCTCTCGTTCTCACGTAATTCACATAAGAAACCATGCGTGAATACGCTCATATTCAACGGAAATTCATCTTCTTGGAAATTAATAGATCAGTGAAACCTGTGCAAATAACTTGGTACTTATTGTCTCGAGTAATATTCGTAATAAAATTTCCTTGGCTTCTTAATATGTGAAAAAATAATTAATACCTCATTAAAACTGTACGAAATTCATTTTAACGATTTTAACCGTGAAATAATTATACCATAAAAAAGGTTATCATAAAAAAATGTATATATATATACGTACTACTTTTATCTAGATTTTAAAATTCTCTCAGTGGATTATATTCTTACCTTTAATATAAAATGAATGCTCGTTATTGGGTAATCTTACCTTTACTTTGAAGTGAGCGTTCAATATTCTACACTCACTTTTACTAGATTTAAAAATTGCAGAATCGAAAGTGTGAGGATAACGAGTTCTCTCAATTATTCGATTGGTATATCAAATTAAATTATTACTTTTATTATTTTTATTGCTATTACTAATGGCAGTAGTATTATCGTAATTGATCGTTCCGATTTTCTCCATCAGCGATATTCCTTTGTCACCTTTTACTTCATTTAAAGTTTTAATTATCAAGTTAATTGAGATAAATGATTCTTTAGGGCATTCTAATTGAAATCTTATCATAAAGATCTATTAAGAATATCTCTTATCCTTTCTCAGTTATTTTTGCAACGAAATTTTCGTCATTATTTATCATGCATAATCATATATAAACGGTTAAAATCTGATCTTTCGTTGAAAACATGTTATTACTATTATTATTATCACTATTATTATTCTTTCCAACATCTACGCTTCGAATTTACAAACTGTGATTATAAATAATTATATTTTATATTATTAATATTTCAATAATTCGACATTTAATAATGAACTTCGTAATATTTGTTACGGAAAGTTCCATAGTTTCTATACTGTATTTAAATAATAATTAGAGTTGCATAGTTCATAAACTACGTTTAAATGGTAATCAAAATACCTATAAAAGTTCAAATAGTCCGAATTATTTCGGGCAAAAATCTCCAACATACGTGAAATTGTGAATATGAATTCTCATACGTCATAAACTGTAACAGCAGAAAATCTATAACGCGTGAGGTGTACATGCATATGTATATGTACTTCGTGGAATGTACAGCAGTAACAAAACGGGAAACGAAATGAGAAAAAAACAAGAGAAAAATAGAGAGCGAGAGATCGAGGGAATAAAAACAAAGAAAAAAATAATACATAAAAAACTCCGATCGTTTTCGTAGAAAACAAACAATAAAAAATATATCCGTCATACGTAACCCGTTGAGCTATGGAATCGGCTTTTCTCGTACTGATCTTGATCGATACTATAAAAAAAAAAAGAAGCAATAATAGAAGACAAAAGAAATAAAAGAATGAAGTGAAAGGAAAAAAAAGAAAAGAGGGAGAGAAAGAGAGAGAAAGAGAGAGAGACAGAGAATGTGATGGAAAAGGAAATAAATAAAAGAGAAAAGATTTTAAACTGGCGTACGCATGCAAATGGTATCGAAAATCGATCGTTCGGAATTTGTAAACACGCAAATACCGTTCGAACTATTCGAGCGATAAATATCTAATCGTTTTTAACGCTTACAGTGTATAGTGAACGCTCAATTGAATATCTGGATTGCGTTGAATTAACAATTAGTATAATCATTGAAAATTTAAAGACATAAAAAGGAAAAAAAGAAGAAAAAAGAAAATAATAGGCAATTAATGCATAGACTTTTAAGACCTGTTTACACGACTCTCCCCTATCGTACAGATTGGAAAGCGAAAGGTTCATGTTATAGCGTGCTAAGCAGAGCGTAACTTTATCGTGAGAGATCATGAACGAACGATTCTCGTTCGAGGGATATAAAAGAAAGAAAAAAAAATAAAAAGGAGGAAAGGAAGTAAATAAAATATCCTACAGATTTTTCTTTCTTACGTACGAGAGAACAACTGAAAACATATTGACATACGGACGGGATTACTAAATAAATATAATATCGAGAAGTTTGTAAATATCCGTATAAAAATACAAACAGGATTGAATGTATTAAAAAGATTTCTAGAGAATTGTTTGACCTTTTCTCGATTTAATTAAATTTTTTCATTCGAATCTTTACTTTGGTAAAACATTACAACGTTAATATATACAACGTAAATATACAAAAAAAGAGAGATCTATACTATGTGATAAATGATATAGATAGATGATTCCTGTAACTCGATATTCTTCGTTCTCACGTTTTCAAAGCAGAGCATCTATAACATCGAATTCCATGACTGACACCAAAGTTCATTAAAAAGTCTCGCGAAAGTACTTTGATTTTAATTGATCTGATTCGTAATACCTCTTCTATTTGATACTTCTTTTATTTCTTCTCCTCTTTCTAATTTCGATTTCGATTTTTATTAAATGTAGAACGTTGTCCTTTTCCTTTTCCTTTTTTTCTTTTTTTTCTATCGTTTCTCATAAGGAGGAATAAAATGATTTTAAATGGGACTCCATATAAAATGAGATCCCTCGAGCACGTGCTTGACACAATTTGCACGTCTTTTCTATCTATTCTTTCCCTCATTTTCTTCCTTTATCTTTCCTTTCCTTTTCTTTCTCCGTTGGATTTCCATTAAGAAACTCTTCTCTATTTGTATCAATGGATATAAATGATGACGACAACAACTCGGTTTATCTATAGGAGAACTGGAAAAGAAAACGAGCAGAAGAGGAAAGAGAAAGAGAAAGAGGAAGAGGAAAAGGAGATAAAGAAGAAGCGAAATGAACGACAGAGAAAATTATCTCAAATGAGATAAGATCTTGCTCGTTAAAATAAGTATAACAAGTTTCACAATTGAACGAGAATTTCTCATTTATTTTCTTTCATAGAAACGACAGTCTTCTTGGACGAAGATATTATAACGACAAAGAAAATAATCAATTATACGTGCGTATATATATGTTCTATCATTGAAATTCATTTCCCTTTGAATCGGAATATAGTCCATTAACGGGGAAGGAAGTAAAAGCAGATGAAGATTATCTAATAATCACTGACCGAAAATTCTACTTTGATTATATTACCAGAATTTAATTACGCTCGAAAGATTTCCATCTCTCGATGTAAACCTAAATGCTGCAGTAGTTGCTAAACGAAACTAGATTTACTTTATACATACATATGTACGTATATATGCACGAAACTGTGTACCAGGTCATAGTTTCATCTAATATCATTTCGTAGCGATTACGCTATCTTATTCAGACGAGAGATTGGAACAAGAATGCATTAAGCAAATTAGACGACTCCATTCGACCGTATATTTGTCAATACACCTGTGCATATATACGTACATATATATGATGTGTAATGATATTTGACATTATACGTACCACGTAACTAGATATTATACGCATATGTATATATATTACGTATATTTGCTCTACCTGTATTTACGCTACGTGTATATGTCCTGCGTATATCTGTTGCATGAAAGAGGGAGAGGGAGATTGAGAAAGATCTGAGAATAAGTATTTGAAAAGAGACAAGGATGAAGAACCTATAAACGAGTTCGTATAATTCTACAAGAAAATATGACTCTCCGGTGAGAGGTAAATTACAAAATTTTTCAAAAGAACTCGTTATTACCACTTTACTTGGCATTACGTCGTCAACGATTTATTTCTCACATTTTCTTTTTTGATTTGCATCTCGTTTATCCTCCTACCTTTTCCACTCCTTTTCTCTCTCTCTCTCTCTCTCTCTCTCTCTCTCTATCTCTCTATCTCTCCATCTATCTATCTATCTCTCTCTCTCTCTCTTTCTCTCTCTTTCTCTCTCTTTATCTCTTTCTCTTTCTCTCCCCTTTTCTCTCTTTTTCCGTGCGGTCTCGTTTTAAACTCGTCGTAACGAATAAAAAAGAAAAATCGTTTGAAGCGAAAAGTCGAACGAGAGATTCTTAAACTCGTTTGCTCTCGAGCTTTCGAAAGTACACGCTTATATTCGTGGTTAATGAAATTCTCGTGTCCATTACGCGTAAAATTTGAGATACGCGCAATGCTTTCACTTTATTCATATCGAGAGAATATCTCTCATGAAGTATTAAATTTCTTTCCACTATTTTACGCATATTGTTCCTTTTTTCTCGATTTTCGTTTTTCTTTCTTTTTCTCTTTTTCTCTCTCTCTCCCTCTCTGTCTCGTTTTCTTTTTTTCCTCTCTTTTTTTTTCCTCTCTCTTTTTTCCTCTCTCTTTTTTCCTCTCTCTTTTTTCCTCTCTTTTTTTTTTTTCTCTCTTTTTTTCCTCTCTTTTCTTTCCTGTACGTTTGCATTTCTCATTTTCGTTTTCCTACCTCATCAATAGTCGTAAAATTGTAGAAGAAAGTAAACTAGTTACAAATTCGATTTTAATTATAATGAACTTAAAACTAGTTTCATTTGGCTTTTCAAATAATTTGCTCTTTTTTTTTTTATTATTATCATTGTGATTATTATTGTATCATATTCATAATTTTATAATATCGAATAAGAAAGGAGAGAGGAAAAAGCAGCAGAACTTTTTCATAACTCGATAGATTACATTCACCGTGAAATTCTATTCTTTTCATTCGAGATATCCATTTCTCCGTTTTATGCGATCGTATTACACTCTGCTCGCGAATGGTTTTCTGAAAAATTCAATACTAATTTAAAAAATAATTATAAAAGTATATCGAAATGGACAGTTTTATTTATTATTAAACGTGAAACCGTTGCAAACATTATTTTCTTTTATCCAAGAAAAATATTAAAAAATGTCATCGTTACTTTATTTAAAATATCGTTATCATATTTTCGTTGTACATATTCTTCGATATATTTCCTTTTTTCTATTTTTAGCTTTTACTGCCCTTACGTAATCTACAGATACCTTTTAAATCGTTATGCAACGTTCGAAACAGTAGGATTTATCGTTCGAGTGCTGTACAAAAGAACAAGAGAGACAAAGAGGGAGAGACGGCGAGAGTGTGAGAGAGAGAGAGAAAGAGAAAGAATGGGAAAGGTGAGAGAAAGAGGAGAGGAAAAATGAAAGGTAAAAAGAAAGAGACAGAAAAAGGAACAGAGAAAGGGATATATACAACTCGACGTCCATAGGGATGTACGCTTTTAAATAATTAAGTCGTACGAGGTACCGAGTTGAAATTTGAATGCGCTGGTCATATTGATTTTTCGTCGAGTACCGTCGATTTTGCGCGTATAGACGGCGCCGTCCATGTAAAAATAATAATAATTTTAGGGATACACATACTTTATTCTTCTCTAATCTTTATTTATTTTTTGTTTTGTTTTTTTTCTTTCTCTTCTCTTCCCTTCTGTTCCTTTCGCTTCCCTGTATTCTTTTTTTCTTTATTAACTTAAAAGCATGAAGTTCTGTACAGAATCGAAAATTGAAACTTTAACGAAGGGTAGTAACTTTATGAACAAGTAAACAGACAAGGGAAAAAGATAAAAAGGAAATAGAAAGAGAGAAAAAATATTTCACAAAAACCTACCTCGAATTTTTAATAACTGACTATATAAAATTATCTTCGTTATATTTTATTCATTATTCTGAGAGAACAGAAAAGGGAAGAAAGGAACGAAAATAAACATCAAAAGAATTAAAAATATACGAAAAGAAAGCCAACATAGTGTTAGAAATTATTAAATAATAAAGGCGGGGATTTAATATCTTTTTATAGATGAAAGCACAATACACGAAAAAGCATTCGTCCGATAATGGAAAAGTAAACTGTGAGAATTGTCCGAATGCGTACTACGTTCATTATGTATGTAGTTGAATTTAAGAAAGAGAAAAAGGAAAAGGGGAGATAACACAAAAAAACCATATAAACAGGGAAAGAAAGAAGAAAAAAGAAATATACGTATGTTTCCAAAAAGTTTTACCTTGATGTATACTCTAGACTTATTTATCACGAAAAAATGACATATCGTACCTTCGTCCCGCGAACGTGTTTAAGTCGTAGATCAATCTAGATACGATCATTCTTCATGTCGAGACCGAGCGCCCTTCCTTTTAAAAATAAAAACATAAACCGCGAAAAAGAAATATCTTTCTCTTCTTTCTTTTCTACCTCTTCATTCTTTTTCTATAGAAAGTATTAAATTAAATCTCTACAACTTTTGTAACTGTTATTATTCCATTATTTTCTTTTTTCTATTGAAAGTTTTTTCTTGTATTTAAAACATTTTCGTTACTAAACTTTATCATTCATTTCAACAATCTCATTCGTTCGTTTGTTTTCGTATTTCTTTCTTTCTTTCTTTCTTTCTTTCTTTATTTATTTACTTATTTATTTTTTCTTGTATTTTCACTATACCTTTCTATACCTTTCTATACCTTTCTACCATCGAATGTTTACAAGTTTCTTCCTTTCTCCTCTATTTTAATTATCCCGCACATTATATCTCATTCCTATTTTTCAAAATTAATCTGTGTTTCATCCTTTGTACTTTATTTCTTTCCTTATTCCCTTTTTTCTCTCCCTCTGTTTTCTTAATCCTCCAGCTTAACATTTTGTTTTTACTTTACTTTTATTTTATTTTTCAATCTATATATGTGCGCATCTGTTTGTAATGTTATTGACGTTACTATTATTTTTAATTCAATTTTAATAAATTTTCCCTACTGTTAAACCATTCATCTTATGTAAGCTATTGAATCCTTTGTCTTTAATCATAATAATTGATTCATTTCTCTATCTTTAATTTATTTGAAACGGGAAGGAAATTATCGAAAACACGTAAACCTACCTACTAAAACCCCTTTTGAACCCGTAACAAAAGGGATGTACTACTTACCATCTATGGATTCCTTTTGCCAGTGAAGCATGTAATTATGGATATGCGTCATCGTTTGAAAGGATAACTACTATGAATGACACGAAATAGGCTAATTCCAGTAAGGAGAAATAAGATATATAATAGTAATATTGTTACGTTTCAATGTAGAAATTCGAATAATACAATCTAGTATTGATCATTCCCTTTGATTAAAACCCTGCGCACTGAGAAGGAAACCAAAGTAGTAAAGAAATGAAACGAAGTAGATTGCTCCAATGCAAAGAACAATTAATATCGAAGACAATCGAAAGAAATTAATAATAATAAACATTTATTTCAATCAAGATTTCTTCGATTAATTTCCTTTTTCCTTCTTCGTTTTATACTCTAATTTTCATTTTCTCTTTTTTCGAAAGAATAATTCGATTAATTTAACATTGATGTTCGTTATAATATCTTACATACTTATTTTCCATAACAATTGACCTCGGACTTAAGACTGAACCCAAGACGAATTGATTTTCATTGCATAAAAGAAAAAAGGCTGAGTGGACTCGGTTATTGAAAAAAAGGATATCGAAGGAAAGGAAGTAATAACTACATCAAATATAAATTATGATTTAATATTTTTTCATTATATACATATATACATATCGTCATTATATATACATATACATACACACATTGCGAAAATATAACGAATGGACACATAATCTCAAGGGAATCCTAAATGGAAGGTTTTTTCTTTTTTATTCTTTCTTAATCCTAAAAAGGAGAAATTCTTTCTGCTTTGGGGGATTTCGTTATTACATCGATACATAAATATGTAGGTACGTACGTATATACATTAAAACGAGAAACCCTGTCGTAAAAACGATTCTACAAATGATGATAGACGTCCGGCACTTTCTATATTTCCTTCCTTCGTGTAACATGATTCTAAAGAAAATATATTCTTATTTCATGAAGGATCTGGAAGATCTACATACTAAACTCCTTCGATCTAACTTCTCTCTCTCTTTTTCTCTCTCTCTCTTTCTTTTTCTCTCTCTCTCTCTATCTATCTCTCTCTTTGACCCTTTCCCTCTCCCTTTTTCTTTCCCTCTTCCTCACCCTCTCCCTTTACCTTTCCCTCTCCATTTCCTGTTACCTCTCCCATTCCATCTCCCTTTTCTGGCTCCCTTTTCCACTCCCTCTCCCACTCTCTCTTCCACTCACAATTTCTCTCCCATTTCCACCACCAATCTCTCTCCCATTCCATCTCCCACTCTTACTGCCACCCTACACTCTCACACCCACTACCACCCTACTCCCATTTCCACTCCCACTCTTACTGCCACCCTACTCTCACACCCACTACCACCCTACTCTCACACCCACTACCACCCTACTCCCACTTCCACTCCCACTCCCATCCCTGTTCTCCCTTTCTGTCTCTCTGCCTCTCTACCTTTCTGCCTCTCTGCCAATCTTCCCTTTCTGCCTCTCTGCCCCTTTACCGTTCTGCCACTCTGCTTCTCTTCCTCTCTCTTTCCTCTTAATCCTCCTGTTCCGCTTTCGACGATGTACTTTCCATTAGAAAACCCTGACTTTTCAAACTTTCGATTAATCGTAGACTTAAAAGTAATTTTAATACACGTATAATCTTCTATTTATCCTTTTTATTACAGAATTGTCAACTGAGTGATCTGATGATCTACCGAGATGTCGTTGAAATGGATATCAAGTTGTAAGTATATATAAATATCTGTAATTATTTTATCTGAATATTTCTATTTCGAATGTAACAGGATCGCTTAATGGTATTGTTAGATTTAATTTAATATGTATGTATATATATTATTTGATATATATATATTTAATATAAAATATATTATATATTAAATATGTATATATATATGTGTATGTATTAAATAATACATATATAGTTTTATTAAATTAACTTTATTAATACCATTAAGCAATTTTGTTACATTTGACATAGAAATTATTCAGATAAAATAATTATAAATATTTTTACACTCTAGGTGTTCTTGCAACATGGTTGTTGACCACAGTTGGAGCAATTACCGTGTCCATAGACCGTTCTGATATTAAAACTGTAAGTATATTATATACATTAATTAACGTGAAAGCAAACATATATATATATATATATATACATATACATATATATGTTTGTACGGTACACTTTGATCTTTTCATTCATTTTCATTTCACAAAGACTATGTTTCTCTGCATATTTTCTTCTTGTCAATCATAATTAAAAATTTTCCATTACGTCAGATATTCGAACGAACGATCATAGTCATTCTCAACAGTACATTCTCAAAAGAAGTAAAAGTACCGCTATCAAGAACACTATTATTTTCTGTAAACGGTGAAACTTTCCAAATCGTATTCGTGTGTATAATTTGAAGCAGCAAAAAATTTGAAAGAAAAACTTTGAAAGAAAAAATGTAAAGAAATTAAAAAAAAAAAAAAAGAAAGAAACAAATTATAAAAGAGATTTTTTCTATTTTTCTTTTTTCTTTCTTTTCCCCTTTTTTTTTTTTTTTTTTTTATAACAGTCACCAACACGATCGTCGATGATCGCAAACGGATGGAGACCACTAGCTAATGGATACGAAGATGCGATCAATACGAATACAAAGTCGACCAATCATCCGGAGAGAAACGTGCAGCCTCATCCTGTATTAAATAAATTTCAAGAGCACATGATCAAGTCGGAAAAGCTGAAATCCCAAAGGAACAAGAATAAGCAGAACCCCTCATCCAATCAAGATTATAGTCCACCTACTATACTTGGAAGTTTCACAGTTTTTGGTAATGCTGCGGCCAAGGCACGTGGAGAAGGGCAAAAAGTTTCTCAACAAGGTCATGGAAATAATAAATACGTCGCTTCGGAAACCAGAGATTATACATTTTTGATACCACCACCGAAGGACGTATATCGATTTGAACATCCCGAGCCACCGCGCAAAATTATTAGAGACAATAGTTATTCGATCGTAAACGATTTCCTAAGGCAACCAGCATATGTACCGCCCCAGGTACATCAAATTATACCAGATGCAGTAAGAGCCGCTACTTATTTTATCAAAGGATATACATCGACGACTAATCCAGCCCCATCGACGCCATCGAAAAATAATAGACCATCGACGTCCTACTTCAATGGTTATTCCAATGGTGTTCCTCAATTACTTCAACCTCCAAGACAACAAGCTAAACCGTTCGAATCATTAAAAATATCTAGCAATGCCAAACCGTATCTTCAACCACCCGGTACCGAACCTGGCGAAGATTTCGGTAAGGACGACGAACAAAAACGTCATCCTAGTTACGAGAGATATCAACCTCAAATACACGCGTCCAACGGTAACTTTTACGCTCAAGTGAATCATCCAACAAATCATTACAAAACTTCCTACGAGAGAAATCCGGCTTATCTTGTTCACGAAAGTCACGAAGTTAGCTACGTGACACCTTCCTCTATATATAACGAGTACAATTTCAGACCTTCCGTGTCTTATGACACATTATTACCGTCCGAAGTTTATTCCACTTCTATGATTGATATGTCGTCTACTACTGCAGCGCCGCATATTCAAAATCAGTCTTTGAAATACGTTCATTCGAACGATGTCATTCGCGAGGAAAATTATTATAAAAATCCTCATATCGTTAGTACTACCGTCGAACAGAACGATAATCACAGTAATATTTTATCGACCTCAGTTATACCTAATACTTATTACGTGTCCGAGCAACAAGATTTAACCCCGCCACCGGCCTCTTGGCCATTATCAAAAAATAAATACCCTTCGGATATAAACGAGGTATTGCCGAGGGTTAATCCACCGAATAAATTCGCTCCCGGTGTTATACAACCCAGTCAGCTTCCACTACTACCGAGTATGGTTTATGTTAAACCTCAAGTACATCAATATCAAAGCTCTATTGTACCTAGCCAACAGCATGATTATGAAACACCGGAGAGTATATCTTTAAAGCATTTCAATGAGCAACAGTTTATTATTCAACAACAGCTCGTACATCGTGACAGAGAACGTCTTGCTGAACAGGAATATCAGCAACAGATGGAAATTAAACGACAACAGCAGGAAGAATTAAAAAAACATCAAGAGGAATTAGAGAAATTAATTAAACAAGACAAAGAGGAAGAGAATAATTCCTCGGTCGAGAGGAATATTACTGATCATATTGAATTCGCGAAAATCAATAACAGCGAAAGGCCATATACAACTGAACTCCCCCAATACGAAATCCCTATGGTAATTTCGCAATCGCCTGTTATCTATAACGAACAAAATACATTCAAAGAGCGCACCAAGTCTCATGGGTCGCAGGTAAAATTTATTCGTTCTTTCGAGTTATATAATTTATCATTGAGAATTGTAATATTTTTCGTTTCGTTTCATTCTCTTTAGATTCAACAACCAAAGGTAGGTTCGCTATCGAAAACGAGCTTTGAAAATCAGAAATATCAAACACAATTCAATCAAGAACAACAAACTAATTACAATAAAGAATCGACTAATTATCAAAAGGTATTGAATAATCAACAACAGGAGCACGTTAATTATCAAGAACCTGAATTACAATCTCACAGACAACAAAAACCATCGCGCGATCAATACAGAAGGAAGAAGCCTGGTGTTACAAATACGAGCGAGAGAGGTCATGAAAATATAATTACGACTGATATACCGATGCACTCACCGGAAACATTGATTCCCAGTACTTTCTCGCTCGAAGAAATATCTATACATACGACCGTTTCACCGGAACCTACAACTTTCCCGAACTCCCAAAGTATAACTCAAAGATCGAGAACTCGTAAACCAGGATTATCAAGCCAACGAAGAAGACGTCCTTCTACAACCACACCAGAACCTATTACTCTAAGCGAAGGTGAATACTATGAAAAGTACGAGGATATACAACAGCAACAGCTTGATCCCGTTAAACGTAGACGTATTAAGCCAACATATCAAACGTACCAGGAAACGTATTTCGAAAGACGACCAAATATAAGGAAACGTCCCGGTAATCGAATTAGGGTTAATCACGGAGAACCCTATGAAGCTGAAATCGTTACCGAGATTATCCAGACTCCTGTGAATGCCTATAAGGGTAATAGTGAACATCGTGAGAAATACCTCGAAGATAATAAACATACGTCAAACTTATCTGACAATCAATATTTCGACTATACATCCGTTGGATCTCAATATACGGACGACGATCGTCAAAATTATACTACTGAAATTATTCAATCGGAATACTCGACTGAATTAGCCAAAAGTGATAACTTCGAGGAATCTCAAGATATTATTCCCGATCATAATCATCGGATGAATACGAACATCGGCACGAATATTCCTCTCGAAGATTTGTTCGTTAAAACGGATGGATATTACTTCGATAAAGATATAACTACATTGCCTACAGCGACTATAGATATTAAAACAACTACAGCTGCTTCCACCTCCACTGCCGCTGCTTCCACCACCACCACCAGGAGGAGCACCAATACCATGACTAATACGCCGACTACTACGACGATACCGCCACCATCGCCACCATCGCCACCGTCACCTCCCCCGACCTCATCTTCGTCACTATCTACGACAACCTCGATCGTTAAACTCGTTACGCAACCATCCCATGTTTCTCTGACTACGTCAAGACTTAAAATCCGACCGATGCGATTTGGTAATACAACTAGACCAAGATTCAGTATAAAAGATTATAAAAATAAATTTTCGACCACTACGGAACCTAATCAGACAGCTCAATCTAAACAAAAATTATTCAATTTCAAGGCTCAACAGAGCAGCGCACACGTGGGAAACAGGGAAACAACTGGTAGATACAAGTATTTGTCTAGAACAAGTCATAAATCTACCACGGTTACACCGGCTGATGAGCCAGAAAATAAATTTGAAAACGAACGTAATCTATCATCTTCTACCACAGAACGATCGATTAATAGATTCGTTTCTAAGAGAAGACCGTCGAGTGATAATTTTTACCGTAGTAGAATATCTGTTACTACGAGTAATCTGTCTCAGCAGCAGCAGCAGCAACAGCAGCACCAGCACCAACAGCAACAACAACAACAAGGTAATAGTGAAAACAGTTCGAAATCTAATACAGTCAGGCTAGAAAATATTTTTTCTTCCTCAGTGAGACGCAGACCGATTAACAAACACAGGCGGTTAGTGTACAAAGAATTCCCTACTTCCGATCATCATGATTTTATTACTAATCATACTAGTAATAATAATAATAATGAACCGTTAACGACTGAATTGACTGCTGAAGAAACTAATTTCTATATAGCAGCAGCATCCAATAAGCAAACACACAACGATATTGTCGTTAACGAGAGGGAATTCGAAACATCAAATCACTCGTTAAAATTAAACGAGAAAAATGATGCGATCGAGCAGAAACCTGATCGCATGGGTATCATCAAAGATAAGAATGATACCATTCAGATCGATGTTTCAAACGATAAAGAAACAACCAACAGTAGTAAAAACAAAAGTAAGGAGGACAGTAACTTTGTGGAAAAACAGTTGGAAGGTACAACGAGTTTTGACGTACCTTCCGAGGAGGAGGAATTATTCGCGAAAGCGTCTCTAAGTGTAGCAGACCTAACTAGCTCAGCTTCTGCTCTTTATAATCAAGCTGGTATGTTCAAAGCTGTATCGCCCGAAAGTAGAATAATATCACCACATTTCAAAATCACCACGGACGAAGCTACATTACCAATCGAAGCATTCTTTCAAGAGCTCAACAAGAAGACTTGAAGGAGTTTCATCGTCATCTCAACGAGATATTAGGTACTTATGGTCAATATTTAATGTAGAATTTATGAACCCTTTCGCGACTAAAGGCATTTTTCATAAAATATGATTCACGTAATACTACGGACGAATATAGCCGCTTTTCATAAGATATCACAGATTATTTGTATTACGAGTAATTAGAGATATTACATATCGAATATTTTTCCTGAGAGCTTATAAAAATGTTTTCGAAACAGTTTCTCTTCCTTCTTTTCTTTTTTCTCTCCAATAAACACAGTCATAGCGATTCGGGTTGCAACGAAATGTAAATACAGCCGCTGGCGTACACAGTTTGGTGCGGCGACGCGTACCGTGGGAGTGCCGTCGCGAAAGGGTTGAAAACAAAGAGAGTAGAAACGTATACGATCGAATTATATTCGTGTTCACTAGCGTCTCGCTCGATAATAGGCAAATTATAGTAAAAATTGATGTTACAAAAAAAACATAAAAAAAGAAAAAAAATATAAAAAAAGAAAGAAAAGAAAAAAAAAAAGCAAAAAAAGAAAAAAACAAAAAAAAAAACAAAAAAACAAAAAAAAACAAAAAAAAAACAAAAAGACAAAAAAAAAGTTATTCAAATCATATATATGCATGCGTATCTGTGTATGATAATTATCGTAAATAAGAAAACAAAAATCTTTCATGCTAAAAAAGTAATCGTAAATTAAAATCTTTTAAATATTAATAATAATTCGTCGAAAGAAAAGTTCTATTCGTGTAGATTCCCAATAGAATCGTTGTCTAACATAAAGTCATGTATCATATGTGTTTTTATATAAAAAAAGAGAAAAAAAACAAAAAAAAAACTGAATGTAAAGTAGACCGAGCGAGACGAACTAAAAGTACCATTAGATAGAAAATTTAGTACATAAATCGTATCATTTTTAATTTATTGAAGGCACTACCATTATCACTCGAAAACTCATATCAATGATTTATATGGTAAACTTAGTTTAGATTTGATTTAATTGACAAATGCTACGAGTTTTCTTTTTTTTTTTTGTAAATATTATTAAGTATTAATTTGTACTAAATCATTCTTTCGAGAAAAACTATTCGCGAGTTCGCTATATATTTTTTTATATACAATTTTAGTTATATATGATTATAAGTTTATATATATATATACAGGCAAAAATCTAGTAAAAAAATGCAAAACAAAATTAGAAAGAATTAGATGGAGATATGAATTGGAGCAAAAAGAGTGGGAGAAGACAGTAATATTTCGCGCAATATGCTAGTTCTGCAATAGGTAGATAATTATTGAACCGAAATAGATAGAAGCTTTATGTAAATAATCAATATACATACGTATTTACATAGATATCTATATGCATATTCACATATACATATCTATGTACATATGTATACTTTCATTTGCCCGCGAGATATATAATCGAAAAGAACGTTTATTTTAGCGAAAATGGAAAAGATAAAAATTTCATACATATTTATAATATCGTCGAATGCATGGAATATTTTCTTTTTATTTTTTCATACAAAGCCATCTGCACGAATTTGAATTTTATATATATATAAGCATGAATATCTGCATGTCCATATGTATATGTATTTTTTCGATCACGTAATTTAAGCGAACTGAAATCCATCGTAAGTATCAATGCATACGTAAAAGATCGAATACGTAAAACATCGAATAAATGTGAACAAAATTTAAAGAGTTAAAAAAGAGTAGGATAAATGAAAGGAAAGAAAAGAAAGAAGGGAGTGAGAAAAAGGGAGAAAGGAAGAAAAAGCAAATACATTTTTCTGTTATACCTATCTTCTTCTATTATTAATTATCCTTTTATCTCAGCATTATCCTCGAAGAAAACGTTCTGTTCTTTTCTCAAATTAAAAAATTCGTACTGCAAAAAAAAAAAAAATAAATAGGAAAAGAACTAGATCATTATTTCCTCTTATCTTTGGATGGCTGAGTATACCTATATATACATATATATGTAAATCTGTAAATAATAACATTTTTTACATTATTTCTTCATTAACATGCCATGTTGTTTTATAATTCACGTTTATAACGTACAGATATAATTTCACGTTTAGTTATATTTAGTCAATGAAATTGAATAACATCGAAATGGTTAATATTTTTTTTTTCTTTTCTTTTTTTCCGAACAGTCACATTAACAGTCATATAATACGTATCGTTTTTATGATTTTTGTATTTTATATTTTTTTTTTATGTTTTTTTATATTTTTTTTTCAGAACATTCATAATATTTTCGAGTTTTATGCAGAATATAAATTCTATCTTTTATATTTATATATTTACAAATACCTAATATTTTTCATCTCTTAATACGTTTCGTTGTAAAATTCTATATAATTGACAATTAGTTAAAATTTTAAGTCAGTCATATGTTAAGTCAGTCAAATACATATATTATTTGTAATAATATCATATTATTATATTAGATTAGAAAGTAATGTCGTTCTTTTACGAATAAATTTGTAACTTTCAAAATTCCGCGAATATTCCATCAAACATAGAAAAGCGGCTTTTTGGAATGTAAATCTAACTTGGTAGTACTTCATGCCAATTCATTCGGAAAATTGCTTCGGAAACTAAATTTTGGAATTATGGAGACTTTTCACCTAAATTGAATTTCATTTGGTTAATAGTGGTTAATTTTCGTTCAAAATTGCAAAAACAAATTTTTTTATTTAATTATTCAAACGAATCACTAATTTATAAAGAAACGGCTTTGATACACAACATTTTTTTCGATATGTAGAAAAATGTTATTACTTTTCTTTCATATATTTATATATATTAATAAAATAAAAATAAATACTCATCTTGAAAAAACATTTTGTTTAATATAATTTAAAAAACTACGTAATTGGACAAACAAAAAATGTATTTCATTATCTCATTTAACGACCCTCATTTATTTAATTCTAACAAACAAAAATTTTTAATATTTTATTCTTTTTTTATATTATTTCGTTAGGAATGAAAAATATGCTATCTCCAAGAAATGTGATATTGAGAAAAAAAAAAAACATGAAAATAAAGCTTTAGTATTTTAATGTTCTTTTTCTTCCTCTTCTTTTAATCTAGATAAATAAATCAAATATAATTTTCTAATGAAGTATCTGAGTTAAATCTTAAATAATGAAACATACAATTCCGTCGACATGGAGATATGCACGTACCGTTTTAATCATATAATACTTAAGGGTCGTATGGATAAATGTATTAATATATGTGTTTATGCATGTGTGTATTTACGTACGAACGTTATCCAAGGTATATTATGACGGAATTGTAACCCCGAGTAAACAAGCAAAACGTGTGGAAGAGATTATTATTTCTTCAGAAAGATTCTTAGTTAATCCTTATTTGAAGTTCGAACGTGCTTGGATCAAGCATTTTAAAAATGCATCCCTCTTCCAGAAGATCTTCCCAACCTTTTATAAATCCTATTTATTTACGTGTGTATATATATACACACGCGACACGTACGCATTCGCGCACACGCACACGCACACAAACACACATACACAAAGAAATAGTATAGATAGATTTTTTAAATTTTCAAATTATACTGATTTTATAAAAAAAAAAAAAAAAAGTCAAATAAAAATTTACTAAATTTTAAAAACGGAGATATAATATTTATTGCAGCTATTTTATAAAAGGACGCTATTCCAAATCGAAATACAGAGGTCATAACATATTTCTGCCTTTTCTTTCTTTCTTTTTTTTATTTTTTTTTTTTTGAAGCGTTAATCGATATTTTCAACCGAGCAAAAACTGTAGACTTTGAATCCGTACGAATCGAACGAATAACTAGACTGCAACATTTTCATCAATATTTCATCGAGTAACAATGCCTTGAAATCCAACAAACTACATATAATCGCAATATTCGCTTATGACAAAAACTGGCTCTATGAAAGAACTGCAATAAATATTACATTTTTTGTCACTCCCAAAAAAGTTCGCAACTTTTATTGAAATTATTTGTTCATAAAGTCGATAGAATTTTAAAAGATGATTTAAATTCTATTAAAAATATCTATTTAAATTGAAACATCTTATATGTTTGAATTAGTTATAACGATTATATATCGTTTTATTATTTCACTTAAGTTTATTAATTAAACCTTTATGTTGCCAATTTACAAGAACTTAAGAATGAAAAACTTTTAAGGGACCAAAAATTGTTATCCCTTTAGAAAAAATCTTTTTTATACGTCCCATATGGATTATTCCATATACTATGTGATAATTACAGTACAATAAAAAAATTTTTAAAGATGCATTTAAAAAAGAATGAATAAATAAATAAATAATAGACAATAAGAATAATTAACTTATATGCGGAAAGTTTTCACTTTCCTTAATTTTTTAGAATAAAATTATTTTTTTTAAATATTCGCGGAGAAAGAGTGCAGCCAACTACCTAGCCTCTCTACGCATAAATAAACTTGTGGAAAGTTGTCCAGAACTCTATTATTGATTATAATTAATATAGATAAATAAGAAATTTAGTCAGAACTTTAGTCAGTAAATGTGTACAAACTCGTACACATTTATAAAATCTTTGTTTTTCTTTTTTTTGTTTGTTTTTTTTTCTTTCACATGATTCGTTCCTCCAACTGTTTTCGTCCAGGTCCAACAACATATCCAACAGATTTACATACATATTCAACTGTTTGATATTTGTGCGACAGTAAAAATATAAATAAAAAACTTGCAGCCTCCAAATTGATACAAAGAATATTATTTCGAACTTTTGAGTACATAACATGTACGTTTTAATGATTTTTTTTTTATTTTTAGAGCAATATTCTGCGTTATATGATAATTCAAGCTGATAATATTATTCATTTTATAATAAATGTTTTTTTCTACTTTAATTTCCTCATATTTTTTGCTTTTGTTCGTTTTTTTTCCGTTTTTTCTTCTGCTCTTTCTTCTTTTTTTCGCGAAGATATTTAAAGACCAACGTACAATTATTGATTCAATATCGATTTTCAAAAACTTTCGTTTTTAATAATAAAATATAAAATAAACATTTGTTTATGTATTTCTTCTTTTGGAAATATTAAATTGTTACTCGGTAACCAGTCGAATTCTAACGCAATGTAAATTTTCAAACGGGTTTCTTCTATTGCTCTAAGGCTTCTTTGGGAATTTCCATATGTAATTAAACGTTGGCCTACTTTATTTAGTAAATTTATTAGCATCTCCTTCGTATTTAACGATTGTTTTTAATATATTTTTTTAATTTTTTTTGTTCTTTTCTTCTTTAGTTTCTTTTCGTTTTTTTTTCATTATTCATTTATTTATTGATTGATTTAGAGGCTGCAATCATTATATTATCATCGACAAATGACATTTCCTTTTATTTTTTTTTTTTTTATACGTATATATGTCATGATTATATGAATTATTAAGAAAAAAAAAAAAAAAAAAAAAAAAAAAACAGAAAGAAAGAAAGAAAGAAAGAAAGATTCAGATAAATGATTTATTAGTTTGAGGAATAATCATTTTAAGTTATAATTATTTATCGTATATTTTATATATATATATGTATATACGTACGTGTACAAAATTTTTAAGTTATATTATATATTACTTTCGTTATATGGAACACTATATACATATTTTGAATGTATATACTTCTTAAATAATAGTATATATATGAAAAGAGTATATTGAACACATTGAACATTGAACACACGTAATGATCGAACATACCTAAATAAATGTCATACATATGTAATGACATATGACAAATATACACACGCGGTTGTATTTTCAATTCTAAGACACATATAGTAGTTAATTTATATTACTACCCAACGTAAAGTTATATATTGTTTCCGACTATTATATATAATATATATGTATGTATTCATGTATACATACATATATATTTATATATATGACAATACAACCTTTATCAAGTTACTTAGTAAATGTGATATTTTCATTGTTTCATTCATATGATATTCTTTATCTATGAATAAAATGAATAAAGAAAAGGAAAGAAACAGGAGGGGAGAGAGATCAAGGAAGAAGGAGAGAGAAAAGGATGAAAGCAACGTTGGTTAGGAGAAACGGATATAACGTTATTTCAGGAAACGAAAGAAAAAGAAACTAGAGATATTAGCAGTGTTTTAAAAAGAAACGGTGTAATGGTGTGTTAAAAGTAAAAAAATGAGAAAAAAGGATAGAGAGATGGACACAGAGAAAGAGCAGGGAAAGATAAAATGTTATAAACGCTGTGTTAAAAAGGCAGAAAAACAGTGTATTAAAAAGATAAAAGGAAAATAAAATGGTGTGTCAAAAAAGAAAGAAGAGAAGAGGAAAATAAGTTAAAACGTTAAAGAGCGTACATATTAATAAAGTGAAATAACGTTAGAAAGTATTAAAATGAGACGGGAAATTCTCTTCGTCTTTCTCAGGAAATCTTCCTTTTTCCATTTTATTCATTTTTCTTTTTTTCTTTCTTACTTTTTTCTTTTTCGTTTTCTTTTTTAACATTTACTAAGTACCTTTTTCTTTACTATTTCCTCCTTTGCTTTAATGATCGAAACATATAAGTATAAAAAAAAAATTTGAAATAAGGTCGAGCCTGATCTATCATTTGTCTTCTGAAAAGTCAATCAATTTGGATTACGATTTTGAAATTTTCACGGATGAAGAATTTTTTTTATCTTTTGTTCTTTTTTTTTCTTTTTTCTTCCTTTTTTAACTTTTTTTCCTTTTTTATGCTTTTGTTTTTTTTTTTTACTTTTTTTTCTTTTTTTATTAAATTTTTTTTTTGTTTTTTTCCTTTTTAAACTTTTTTTCCTTTTTTATCCTTTTTTTATTTTTTTTTTCTTCCATCTCGCTTCAATTTCGTAAAATTAGGAATAATTCAAATAACACAAATAATCTACAGTACGACAGGAAAACCGTTCGATGGTAGTATTTTGGTGTTCATTAGTATAGGATTTGTCTCTCTCTTTCTCTTCGTCTATTTTCGTCTGTCTAATTCGCTCAATCTCTCTCACCCTATCTCTGTTTCCCTCTGCACCCTTTATTTTGCCTTTCCCATTCCCTCTTTGTCTCTACGTGTCTCTCCCTCTTTTCGAGTATAACGAGCGTTCCGAGCTAACCGTAATTGCGAAGGGAGCAACTTGCGATGCATGCTTTAATATTTTCACATAGAATTTTAACAAGGAGAAACAATAACCGAAACTATGTTTATTAAGTTCCTTAATTCTCTTTTAACAAGTTTTAATACGCATCGCTGAATCACATGTATTCTAACTTGGATAAAGAAGCATTTGGAATTTACATAAATATACGCTTATATATGTTTGCATATATATAATTATAATGCATGTATAATGTATGTATGCATGTACCTATATCTCTAATTTAATAAAATATTAAAATCTTCTTTTACTTCGAAACAGCAAAACTCAAACGAAGTCATCTAGAATATACAATGTTTTAAAATTTTTAAGTTTTCAATTTAAGAAAGGAAACTATTAAAAAAGTGAAAAGAGAATTTGATTTTTCTAATTCAACTTCTGACATATCCAATATTTTCGAAACTGATTTCAAACCCGTATCTTTTTTAATATATGCATGTATGTATGTATAATAGAGATGTATCTATAACAGAGAACCGTGGGGATCGTTGAACGTATCTCACTCTTATGAATAATCATTATCCCTCCAGTAGATATAACGTACATGAAATATACACACCGCAGTTATTTTCTCAGCTTTCGATTTACTTTTGCCCTGGAGGGAGACATTAAGCGTCTTTGAGTTTAAAGTTGCAAACTTTGCCCAAGGGATGTTAAAAGAGAATAAGAAAGAAAGAGGAAAAGCTATCTTTCTATCTGCCGTTCTCTGTCCCTTTCTGACCGTTTAAAGACAACAATTTCACTTCCCTCTTTTCGCTATTTCTACCAGCACGAAGAACATTATACTATGAGAATTGAAATTCAAGCGTACGTTTGAACAAAAAATCTTTGAATAAAGAAACGAAGGTTCGCTTAAAAGATTCGGATTTTCAAATAGATCTTTATTCTAAGTGAATTTTAAATTATCTGGAAAGAAAAAAATATAAAAGAAAAGAAGAGATAGACGCACGTAGGAATATAAATTAAAAATTGAATGAATGGCTACCGCAAAAGAAAAAAAAGATAGGATGGAGAAGAAAAAATTAATATGAATCTGCTTGACTGTATAATTAATTTTTTTAGAAATGATATGATATGATAAAAATTATAGGTTAAGAAGAAGAAAAAAAAATAAAGAGATGAAAAAAGAAAAAGAAAAAAAACGTACTTGTTTCATTTATAGAGATTAAAAAAATTTAATAAAACTCTTCTTTTCTCTTATTTAATTTTTGATAATTTATGATAACTAATTTATGATATTAATAATTATGAGAGAGATATTAAGTGTGTACATATTTCATGATAATGAATGTTGACGTTGAATTTAATATCTGTCAAAATACATGATTGCATACAATATACGATTATATCAAAAGTGTTTATCAGATATGACAGGAGATTATTTTGCAATAACAGATGAAGTTAGGAATAAATAACAAGCATTTAAATGATCGAAGTAATGAAAATGAATTTGAAAGCTAAATTCGGTGAATAAGAAAATAATACTAAATAAATGAAAGGATGCAAAATTAGTGAGTTAAAAAAAAGCTGATCGGAAATTTTTTTCGAATAATGATTTCAGTGCTTCTTATTAATGACCGGATTAGTTTTTTTTTTTTGTGATCATATGTCAGTATCATTATCATTGTTCCTTTTCTTTCTTCGTATTTTCCTTTTTTAAACAGATCGTTGTATATAGCACGATTGTCTAATTAACCTAACAAAACAAACCAAAGTAAACCATATACCTCTATAGTATTTTTTGTATCTAACGGATTAATCGTTCCTTTATAAAGCATATAAATCTGGTTATTGATAGTAGGATATTTTTACGGATAAAATAATATCGGGACGGCTTTAATTCTACTCTACTCCATATTTCTCTCCCTATCAATCTCTGTCCGCGTATCTGTTTCCCTTTTCTTTTTTATTCTATTTTTTACACAATTTAAAATTTAATCGAATAGGAAATATTTTTCATTTTTTTCGTAGTCTTCAGTTTTCCTGGTCTTTTATTCTGTTTTCTGTAAAATTGGAAGCAATTGTGACGAATCAATCACTCGTTTTTTTCACAACTCACGAGTAATTAAAAATTATGATGGTTTATAAGAAAACAAATTAAACTGATTGAAAGAGAAAATATATATATATATAAGTCAATAAAATATCAATAGAATCATATGAAAATTAATTTCTAAAACGTTGCAATATTATAAATATATAAATTTATGTGGGCAATCCTTCAAACATTACAATCTGTTTCCTAAATAAGATCTTAAATAAACCATAATAAACAAATTTTCTACGTAGATATTTGTATAAATACGCATGGGCATCTATCTACATACTTTTATATCGAAATTAAAAGCAATAAATTTCTTTTTACATTTCCGAATACGTAAAAAAAAAATGGAGATATTTACTTATGTAGATAAAATCACGTCGATAAAATAACGAAAGGAAATGAGTTTTCCTAGGGAAAAAATTTCATTAATAATATTTCACTGATCAATTGCAGCAAAAATTATAAATACGAAAAAATAATGATAAAACAAAAGTATGTAAAACAATAAAAGGAATTAAGTGACATTTCTTAACACGTAGAAAAATTTCATTAACCATAATTCTGAGAAATACCGTGAAAAAAAAAATATTAAAAATAGATTAACTTTTAAACGATACGTTTTTTTTTTCCCATAGAGAACGAAAATGATTGTCACGATAATTTAAATGAAATGTATGTAATTCTCAGGACTGTAAGACACAAGCACTATCGATGTCCGATGGTAAACAAGATTTTAACCGTAAAGCTGCGTAATAATCCCCTCTCTTGGAAACGTGCTGGGACGACAACGCAAAGCATTTAGAGGATAATCGATGGTCGCTTGAAAAGCAAACTATCTTACAGTTCCTAGAATACATCGTTAATTATTGAAAACATTTATGATTAAAATAATTTCTATTAAATTTTAAAGAAAATAAAAGAAAACGGAAAAGGAAAAGTAAAAAGAAATTAACCCAATTACCATTTTTATTGATATTTGAATTAATCGATACTTCTAATTTGAAAGATAACGTTTATTTTGAGATTAATAAAACGACATTTGAAGAATTGCCCAATAAGTTAAAACCGAACAAAATCTATGGCTTTTAAATAAAACCATGCCTTTTATCGGATGATATTCGTTTTTACACGATACAATATATTCGTATTTTTATTCATATACCGAATATAGAGGAACGTATAAAAGCAATAAGCGTTACTGTCAACTCAAATAATCTGCAAACTAATTCTTTGATAATTTTCTCTTTTAATCAATTTAATTTGTCATTTCGTAAACCGTCACATATTGTCATTATTCAAGAGAGACAAAAAATGATCTTTCATTTAACAGGAAATTAAAAGTAAAGAGGAAAAAAAAGTAATTAAAATTCGATCAAATAAATTTCATCTCACATATCATGACAAAACGATGACCCCTATTATTCAAATATCAAATTGATGAAAAGTACACGATACCATCTGGATATATATAGGAGATAAAAAGTAAATATACATATTCTCTCGCGAAGGGAAGCTCCCAATGGAACAAAATTACGATTAATTTGTCAAGCTAATCGATCGAATACGAAAATTGGTTACAATTATATCCAATTTGGATTGCCAAAAAAAAAAAAAGAAAAGAATAAATCGCGAAAAAGACACTCGGTTAAATTCTAAGTTACGTGAAAAAAACGTGATTGATTCATTAAATGTAGGAAATAATACACGTTGGTTTACTTTGCTAGATTAATTATAGACCGTCGTGCTATATACAACTATCTGTATTTTTGAAAAAAACAGATAATAACAATACCGACAAAAGAATATAAAATCTTTCGCAAAAGCAGTCGGCCACATACTGAAAATCATTTGTCGAAATTATATATAATTAAATGAAATTGCAATATTCATCGAAGCAACGTATTATCTTTATAATAATTCTACTTTGAATTTACTTTGTTTCCTTTTTTTCTTTTTTTTTTCATTTAATGATTTCGAATCCTCTCATTTATTTAATATTATTATCTTATTGAATCATTTCAAATTCATTCTTATTAGTTTGACTATTTGAATCCTTTTAAGCGAACGTTCGCGCGATTCGATTGTGACTTAAATTTTAACGGTTAAGAAAAGAGAGACAAAAATTGAGAAAAAGAAAAGGAAAAAAAAAAAAGGAAAAACAAGAGAGAGAATAATGTTCTTCGTACCCATAGAATAATTAAGAAGAAGTGAATCAAGAAAGAATATGCTATCAAATTTTCGTTGATATTTGCTATTAAATCTATCTTTGGTTATTATCGAACAAGAATATAAAAGAAATTCAAATGTTATAGTCCCAAAAAAGAGTGAGAAAAATAAAGCGAGAAATGGTGAGAGTAACAGGTAGAGAGATCTCTGTATATATACATAGATTATACATACGTATATGCAAATCATACGCGAACATACTACGTATCACATATCTCATATAGAGATACATACATCATACCTTCAAAAGCGTATCTATTTACAAAGAGAAATTAGGTGAGAGAGTCTCTTAGTACACACAGATGTAGACTCCTCTTACAGCCAATAACGTGAGCCCTTAGTAATATAGAAGCCGCAGTGGACCCATTTCGTATTACCCTACTATTACTACACTTCTGTATACACTACATTCTCTATTACCGGAATAATCGCGACTTGATGACAATCGTCACGATTACGGATAAACGAACTAACTTATACTTTCTTTTACCGTTATCACACGACAAACTCTTACGAAATTTCTCCTACTATTAATTGATTATTAATTTCTTCTACTATTTTTCTTTTTTTTTTTGTCCTTTTTTCTTTTTTATTTTTGTTTTTTCGTTTTGTGTTTTCGTCGTTTTTTTTCTTTTTTTGGTTTTTCTCTTCTACTTTTCTCTATTCTAGATATTCCAAACACAATACGATTAGAGAGATTATTTTTTAATTTATATACAACGAATTATCCGAATATGGATTGTAATTAAATTCTCGTTAATTATATTGTCTTAACATAATTAACGAACGGTCAAACAAATTATTTTCTATATTTTTTTATCGGTTAATTCCTTTCAACATGATAACTAAGGCAAAACAAATTAACTTCATCGTGTTTCCCTGCTTTTGTCGGTGGGATATAATTGATGAATTGTTTGTAAAATAATTAATTCGAATTGTTCAAGTATTTACACTAATCTAATTATCAAATAGCCAATTATCCGATTTCAGTATTCTCTAACTTTGATGGAATAATTATATCCTAATTAATTTTAATCGACTAAATTTAATGAATGTGAATTGTTTTCAAAATAATCGTTAATGATTCACAAAAATATAATTATGTATTCTGTATTCTTTTGTTTCCTTTCCTTTTTTTTAAATAAGCATTAAAGAAGTTAACACAAATCCATCAGTGAGATACCTAAATTTGTCTGATCGGATTATCTTAAATTTGATAAAATTATATACCATTTCAATTTAAATCGATTAAATATTACTAATAAATTGTTCTATAATAATAATAATAATAATAATTTTAAAAATATTCAAATATTTACTTTTACGATGATCAATTAATTCGATACTTAAACAAATTTTATTTGACTTTATTACCCAATATCACATATCTCCGATTTAAATTAACAAGATATAATCGATAAATAAATATCTACAAAAGAATAACTCTGTATAAACGAGTATTTAACGCCAATCCATTAATCGGATATCTATAGTTAGTAATTAATTCGACTATCGCAAGTTTGATGAACCGAATATTCTGTAATTCAATTTTGAAGTTTAATAACATTATCGATTGGAGTATCCAAGTAACTAGTTGCCTATGTAAAGGAAAAGCACTACTTTAAGCAAACCCAATTATTAAAGCTACAATGGAACAACAACGGTTAGCTCGTTCCGATGTAGTAACTCGATAGAATTGTCTGCGGCTTTTACCCCACACGAATCAAACTGCATTTCACCAATTACAATACCTACACACTGCGCGATATGATAAACCATCATTTACTGTGACTCGCGTGTGCGGTCATTTAATTAATACACGAATAAAACGATACGTGTGAAAACGAAAATTATCAATTTTGCTAAACAAATATATATATATTTTCTTATTTATATACAAAAAATAAAGAGAGACAAAGAGAGAGGAAAAGAGAGAGGAAAAAGGATACAGAAAATAACATACATAGAGAAAGAGAAAAAGAGAGAGAGGAAGGGAGGGAGGGAGGGAGGGAGGGAGGGGGGAGGGTGGGAAGGGGGGTGGGTGGGAAGGCGGGGGGGTGGGTGGGAGGGGGGTGGGTGGGTGGGAGGGCGGGTTGGAGGGTTTTTGGGTGGGTGGGTGGGTGGGAGGTTAGGAGACTGATCGGAAAAGCGAAAGGGGTAAAGAGAGAACATAAATTTTCGTTGTATTGATTGACTTTTCAGATATTTTCCAGAAAATCTAAATTAATTGATAAAATTCGAAAGAAAAAAAAAAGAAATGATTTCGTTAAAGAATAAACAATAATTTTAACAAAACGTCGTCTGTTTTTAATTTTCTGTTGATAGATCAATACGTTTTTATATAAGTTCGATTAAATGTATTTGGCCCCTCCCTTTAAATAAAAAATTCCGATTTATATACGTATTCATATATATTTTTTCATAAATTTATATAATTTGTAAACATTTATAATAATTATTCAAGTATATTATAGTGACAATTATTACTAAGATTATAGTGACACCTAATACGGAACGATACAAAAGTCACATTTATAATATAAACTTATCCTTTACGATTCTAACTTAAATTTCTATTTAATTTGTTATAATTTATACATGACCGGACGACGGTTCTCCTTCTTCTGCCTGTTCTCTGTAATACAAGGCGAAAATAGTAATTTGTGTCCCTATCTTTTTCTCGGCTATCGATTTGTTTAATTTTTATCTTTCTTTTTCTCGTTCTCGAAAAAATTTTGTTTACAACATCGAGCAAAAATTATAATGAAAAATTAACTTACTGATGAGTTATTGACGGTCTTGGTCCTGTATCACTTGGAATTAAAGACATCGGCGACAGTACTATCGACGATGTTGTCATCGATGTCGACGGGGTTGTGTCTAATTCCAGTGTTATTGTCGTTGTCACCGTCCGCACCCCCGTTGCCGTCTTCTTGGCCGACACTTGTCTTGTCGATGCGTTGAGGGTTTCCAGTTCTATACCATTTTCGCGATTTACCCTCCTCCTCTCCAAGTACGACCGTAACAATCGCATGGCCCTACCGATGAGGAAGCTTACCAAGCCTATGAGCGCCGCTGTCAGTACCGCACTGAGTAGCGTCATGGCCATTACGTACCATCCGATTACTTATAACAGAAAAAGAAATCGAAAATTTCAATTAGAAAATGAAAGCTCGATTAGATTCATTTTTGTTTTAGAATACTCTTTCTCTTTTTTTCTCTCTCTCTCTCTCTCTTCCGGCGAGCCTCCCGACCTCGCACCCACCCACCCACCTTCCCTCCCTCCTACCCCCCCTCTCTCCCACCCACCCCCCCTCCCACCCTCCCCCCTCCCTCCCTCTCTCTCCCCCTCCCTTCTTCTCTTTCTTTCTCTCTTTCTCTGTGTTGCTACCTATTTTTCTGTATCTCTTTCTAACTCTCTCTCTCTCTCTTGTATATAAATAAAAAATATTAGATCAACTCATAAATAAATTGTATATATCATTCTATCGTAATTATTTTATTTTATTCTATCGTATCTTTTTCTTTCTGCGACATCACCTGGTATTACCACTCTTTATACAAAGTTTCAGTAATTAAAAGAAGGATAAGAAATATAATACAAGAATCCATTTTTACACTTCATATTTTATTTTAAAAAGTTATATAAAAGTTAAATTTTACAGTGATTTTTTTCCAGATAGCAAATATATATTTACACGCATATATACAATATTTTCGAGTAACAAATTTTTTCCTCTTTTTAATAAAAAATTTATCGGTAGATTAACATTATTATCATTTACATTAACTTTTTTATTTACATAGCTTAAATTTAACACTTTTTTTTTCACGAGGATAAAAGAAAGGTTTAATTTATGCTACACAAAACACGGAAACATTAATTGAAATGAAAATGATGTGAAAATGAGAACTAATCAAGATGAAACAAAGTGCCTTTAGCAAATCACATCATTACCCGTTAAATCATATATGCATGACATGTTTCGACAATGTTGAAATGAATAAATGCTATCTGGGTAAGAGGAATTTAAACGTTTGCATTTAATTTGACCTTGGTATAATGCCATCAATTTGATTTATGAAGTTGATTTATGAAGTGAATTTGTTAAAAATGGACGATTGAAAAAATGGTGATTATATATATGAACACTGAAACTTTTGTATAATACACTATTAGAAATGATTTTATAATTAAACTATATACACATTTCTCTTTTCTCTTTCATTAAAATTATATATATATTATATATATATACATATATATATAATTTTAATATTTGATTTAATATGATATATATAATTTAAATTTGATATTTATACAAAAAATTGTAAAGAGTTAACATATTAACATTAAAAAAATGAAATATGGAAAATGTCATCTATAATAAACAAAAAAGATTTACCCATATTATGATTTAAATATTATACTATTACTGTATAGGAAAAACATTTTTTTAAAGATTGCACATTAAAATTCTTATCGTAAAATTTTCGTTTCTATTTAAAAGTTAAATGAGTCTTCCACAACTGATCTGTATTTCTCTACAAAAACTACGCGTTATGTTTACACTTTCATGAATCTTTCAGGATAGTTATCGTACTTGCTTCTTTTAGTTGCTTCAGATCAAAAGACCTAAAGAAAACACCGAGCAAGACGAGCTTCGGTATTAAAAGTATTAGTTATTATCACAAATCATATAAATAGCAAAGATGGATATATATTTAAATGTTACTCATCTAATCTTTTTCTCTCTGAAGTTTAATTGCCTTGAAATGGTTGGTTAATTAGTTTTCTTTTGCCTCTTTTTTCTTTATTTTTCTTGTCCGTTTAAAAATTAGTTTCAAAAAAAATGTTATACATTGAACACAGCATGCAGATCACGAAATATTTTATATTGTTTCATTTATATTTTATCTATTAATAGATTAGAAAAAAGAACATTCGTACGTTAGATCTGTGTGTTCGGAAATTTTTTACTATTTACTAAAAAACCGAAGAGAGAAAAAAATTGGGGAGGGGAGGGGTAGGGTTATAGGTAGGGAGAGAAACATTTAAAAATATTATTCATACTATCAGCCTACTCTAATTAATAAATCCTTTACTAGGTCTTTAAATAACAAAAATATATAAAAATAACAAGCACTATTGCTATATGTTAATTTAATAATAAATTATTTTGAATATGTAACTCTTTACGTGTAAAAATGAGTTGAAAGTATCTAAACTAAAATATCTAATACACCCCTATTTTTATATTGAATTTACAAAAATAAATGACTGAATGAACGAATGAATGAATAAATGAATGGACAGATGAATGAACGAATTAATTTTGTAATAAATTTTGTAAATATCTCATAGTAGATTCTATTATATATTTTTATAATCTTTATCCATCAACGTAAACATTACTGTTGAAAGTGGAAGTTGTAATATTTTTTATATATAATATAAGAAATCGTTATAAAATAATTAAAAACCCCATCATCGCCCGAAAATGAGCACGAAAATTATTAATAGATACCTATAGTAACTTCCACGTTCATCAGTAGAAGAGTTGTTGTAATGTTTCGTGTTGTATGTTCGCGGAACATTATTATTGGTGTTTGTGTTTTTTGTTTGTGAATAATATTTTGTAATATCGGTGTTTGTATTGTTGGTGGTATTTTTTAATTTGTTTTTGGTTTTCGCTGATGGATCAATGTTATTTTTATTATCTAATTTATCAGTAAGTGTAGCATTAGTTGTCCTTTCTTTTATCCTCATACCATTGTTAGTTAAAGCTATCCGATGAATATGACCACCAACTTCAGCTATATGTTGTCCTACTACAAGAACATCCTTATCTTCAACTTTGTTACGACCCCTAAAATTACTAGGCATACTATCACTAATTCTAGCTGCCCCCATATAAGTACTTGGCATATTCGGGCTGGGTCGTTCAGAATATATGATGTTCTTGTTAGGCATAGTTTCACTATTAGCTTTAGTTTTATTGTTAGGCTCAGTTTTAATACTGGCCTCAGTTTTATTGTTAACTTTATTTGCATTAATATTCTCAATTTTATTATTAGGCTTAGCTGAGTTAGTAGTCTCAATTTTATTATTATCTTTAATTGCATTAATAACTTTAGCTTTATTATTAGCTTTACTTGCATTAATAACTTTATTTTTGTTATCAGGCCTAATTTCATCGGTAGCTTTAACTTTGGTATTATTCTTCGTTTCATTAGTAACCCTAGTTCTATTATTAACTCTATCTATCTTCGTAGATTTAGCTCGGTTGTTAGGCCTATTTCTTCTATTATTTTTGGTTGCATTACTAGCCGTGGTTGCATTATCTACTCTACTCGTTTTACTAGGTCTAGTAGTATTACTAGCCGTAATCGTACCACTAGCATTGGTTATACTACTAGCTTTAAGTGCATCTGCGATCCTGGCCCTGTTGCCAACCACGGCTGTATTGTCAACTTTTACTGTATCATAGGCCTTAACAGTATCATAAGCCGTAGTTGTGTTAGATGCTTTAGCCGTATTGAAAGCCTTAGCCATATCACGAAATGCAACTATATTTTCAAATAAGAGAAATTTTATATTGTTAGTCTAATTTGTATATAGTAAATTGTATATAGTAACTATTTTTGTACTTTTCTACGCATAGATCTAAGACATAAACAAACAAATTATTAAAAAAGATACATTACCAGGACCGGATTTAGCGTTGGTATTTGGAGAAATAGTAGTAACGTTCTCCTTGGGTTCTAAATTTCTAACCGCTGGATGGATGAACTTCGGCATTTCATGGCCTGTATTATAATCATGATCATAATTGTAATCATAATCATAATTGTTAATTGATGTGTCGATGACAGTGACGATGACGACGACGACGACAATGACAGCGACGATGACGAGACGACCACGACAGGACACGACAGACCAGTATCAGTAGTAGTAACGTCGGTGATAGCATCAGTGCCAGTAGTGTATCAGCAACAGCGATAGCGGTAACAAAAATGAAATGATATTTCGTTTTAATTATTTTCAATTTTTACTTCATCATTGTTTTTTTCTTTTTTTCTTTTTTCTTTCTTTTTGTACAGTGAGCGAGTTTATAGAAATTATCTTTCGAAACTATTGAACGAATTAATTATCGATGATTAAAAAAATAAGTTTACGTAAGTTTTTGTTAAACGGTTATAAAATTCTACGAGTTCCTTGTTTATATAATAGAATAATTGACATTTTTATCGCTCAAGAGTTTCGAATATTGGAATTGTTATACTGACGTTCAACTTTATATAAATTTATATGCAGTCAGAAATATAAACTCGAAGTTAATTGATTTCGTTGAAAAATACTCTACTTGAGAATTAATAAATAAATATTTTATTTATTTTATTAATTATAGAAAAATTTGTATCGCATAATGTATAATGTTTAATCGTTAACCGACCACAACGCGATGTTTGTAAATAATAATAACTACTACTACTATGTAAAAATATTATATAATGTTGTTGCGTGTATTTTGTTTATAAACCATTATTACGAATGTGTAGTTAGTCATAAGAAATAATAATTAAAACGTTTTGATGTTTAAATTAAAATTTTGTCATGCGAATATTTTAGTTCTTTGTTTAAAAAAAAAAACTAATGCAGTAGTTAACCAAAAAATAAGAAGAACAATAACAATCATGGAAATTTACCGTAAGTGGCGGCTATCAACATCATTCCCAAGAAGAAGATATTCATGGTATTCTCCATTTGGTAAATCCTACTCTGTGGTATCTTTTCACTGGTTGTGTTGACTCTTCTTGAAGAAATTGCGCACGAGCTTCTTTAAAAGCTGCTGCAATATTTCTCTGTAATTTTTTTTTTTTGTATTAGTTTATTTTGTCTTGTATACATTTTTTAATTATACATAAAAATTCCAAGTAATTCCTTATATTACGAACAAACACATTTATTTTGATGATTCAATTTATATGTATGGATGTATATCTTATTATACTCGTGGTTATCAAACAAATAACTCGCACAATCTTCTTTCGCATTACATATGTAAATAGAATATAGCGGGTACACGGGTCTTTATTTGATGTTAGCTATTATATATGTGTAAACATTATTACGTCAATAGAAATGGATTTCTGTCATTTTCAAATTATTCGTGAATCAACGAAAACGTACCAAATGTATCTCTTTCTTTCTTTTTTTTGTGTCTATATATGCAACTCTGTATATATATTTATATATATATATATCTATATATATATTAAGTTATGTATATTTATATATAGATATATAATAGCTTATATGGATACATAATAGACGATGTATTCGTATATAAGCGACACAAAAGGAAGTTATAATTCGGCAAAAATTTTTTTAAACAATTGCAAAATTCAATTACTTTTTTTTAAGATTTCTTTTGTCTTCGATTAATTCAATTTACGAACAAGTCTCTTAATTTTATTTTAATTTGAAATGTATCATTTGGATTAAATCTTTCAGATATTTATTCCATCGAAAAATGTTTAATTCATTTTATCTATGTATGAGTATGCGTAATCGATACGTTAATTTACTGAGAAATATGTTTAAGATAACGTTTTCGTTGAATTTCGGAATAACGTTATAGAAAATATGTTTTTATAAGCGCTTACAAATTGTATGAGTAAATATAATTTAATATTTAATCCTTCGTTTAAAATAATTTTCTCATGGAAACCTATGTAAATATAGCTTGTATATAATGTAAATAATGTTTTTCTATTATGTATATATAAATCTGTGATATTAATGTAAATAATGATTTTATAAACCCCGTTGGAATAATAAAATTAAATAATTAATAATACAAAATCTTATTTTCTTTCCTTCCTTTGTAGAATAGTATCGAATGATAAGATATAATATATATATTGAATTATTGATAGGAATAATAAATCGATCTAGATGCAGTTACTTTCATAAATATAACATAAATATAAAATCCCGTACACAGGCACAGTATTTGTAAATTAAATTGTTTTAATATGAAGCACGTTCGTTCCAATCAGAAGTCAACAATATTACATTCACGCCCGCTTAGGGCTTTGTGACGATGGCATACTCGTTGTCTATTGTAAAATTTCTAAAGCTTGCCTGCGAATCATCGCTAATTGGAAAGGATCCTTTCGCTGTTCCGTCCCATAAGTTTTTAAACAGAAATAATATCTTAAACAAAACAAAAATAAATGAATAAATAAATAAATGAGAGAAATAAAAAGAAAGAGAGAAGTAGAAAGGAAAAGGAGAAAAGAAAAGAAAAGAAAAAATTAATTAAACGAATACTCGATCTCGAATTAAACGAATGCACTCGCATTGAAATAAAAGAACGACATATTTCGAAGTTCGTCATAAAAAAGAAAAAGATTTCACTTTTCCGTTAAGTGCATTTTTTCTTTTTCTTTTTTTTTTTTTTTTTTTTTTTTAAAGAATATGAATGATACATAAAAGATGAAAAATGATACATCAAAGGCAAAATGATCTATTTCGTTTTAATTTTATATATTAACAATGATACTAATAATTACCAGAATGAAAAAGAGCGGAACGTTGCCGATATAAAACTGCTGAATACATGAAGACAGTTCGATGTATGGAGGAAGACTGACTCCTGGGCCGACATTATGAAAACCTTACCTTCTTGTATATGATCTTACGTCACAAGATGGCAGAGTAATTGTACATAGATAGAACATATTGTCTTAATATGGGCCCTTCGATATCGAACTGTCTTCAATCAATCATTTATCTCGAAAATTCATTCGATTTATTTCAAATATTCTCAGATATAATGTTTTCTTTTTGCTTCTTTTAATATATTTTTAATATCCTTTCAATATATTTTCTTTTTTCTTTGATACTTTTATCACAAAAATATATTAAAAAAGTATAACCAAAATGTATTTAAAAAATGTTAGATAATAATAAATAAATATATTAAATGAATTTTGTATCGAAAGTTCATGTTAGAATCCATGAGAAACGAAATTATTTATTTGTGGGCAAATAAAATTGATTTGACAATGTCATTCGATATATATATATATATATATATATATATATATATATATATATTTTAAATATCACGATAAAGACCCTCCCATACATTTCCCAGATGTCTGAGCTTGCGCTTACAGCGCTATAGCGGAGAAATTTAGAAACCATGTTTTATCACATAACTTTGAGGGACCCAAAATTACTTCCTTACAAGGAACGGAAGAGTAAGGTTGTAACTGAGGTTATAATCTTCCAATCTAACAATCCGAGTTTACGATGATGTCTGAACAGTAAAAATTGTTGTCATCTCGTATTATTTCGGTTATTCAAAATGTCTGAGAGTCGAAATCCATTATTCGATATTTTATCGGAAGCAGTGAAGTCTATTCAAAAGTGTCTACAATGTTCAATTTGGTAAGCACATTTCTATCATAAAAATGTAAATGAAAAAAAACAAATAAAACAAATAAAGTCGAAAAAAAAAGTGAATATCGACAAGATTTTAATAATTGCCGATCATCTTAAACAACTGCCAAATTCTGGTATTTTATCTATTATGTTTTATTGAATTGTGTTTTCGTTATCTTTTTCCTGGTCAATTAGATCAAAAATGAAAAAAGGAATTTTGAAGAAAATATTAAAATAACAATCTTTTATTAAACTCTTTTACTATTAGATATATAATTCTACAATACTTCCCATGCGCTTTGAAACGTATAAAGCAACAATCGATCTCTGAAAGCTAGATCTTCATATGTCTTCTTTATAGAGTCATCAAAGTATGCTGTCGGTAATATTCAGTGAAATCTTTCTTTTATTTCTTCTAAGTCTAGAAGCTGAATTATTCGTAACTTGATATATAAACTCGATCAATTTTTTTATAGTTTGGATATGCTTTCTACAGCAGTGAAAACAAAGTGTGGACATTCTTTTTGTCGTCCTTGTTTAAGACCAGTATTAAATAGAAGACATCCTAAATGTCCTCTATGTAACAATATCATACAAAAGAGACATATTAGAAAGAACTTGCATATACAAAAGTATATCAATCATTTCAATCATCTTGTTCGAGCAGTTCGTCAAGATACAAACATCGACAGTAAGTAAAAATTCTTTATCTTTTATAAAGATCACAATCAGTGTATCATATCAGTGATTTAAATCCATAATTCTTTCATAAGTTAACTAGGAATCATAATTAAGTTAAAGACCTGAATGAAACGTTATTATACATTTTTTAATTTTACCATTATTTTAACTAAATTAAAATAATTAAATTTCTTTTTGATACTAAAAAATGTATATAAATCTGATCATTCAGTCAAAATAAGATGATCTCCTTCAAGGAATCGTAATCGAACTCGAGACATGAATGAAACGTTATTATACATTTTTTAATTCTACCATTATTTTAACTAAGTTAAAATAATCAAATTTTTTTTTTTGATACTAAAAAGTGTATATAAATTTGATCATTCAGCAGAAATAAGATGATCTCTTTCAAGGAATCATAATCGAACTAGAGACATAAGTGAAACGTTATTATACATTTTTCAATTCTAACATTATTTTAATTGAATTTAAAAAATCAATTTTCTTTTTGATACTAAAAAGTGTATATAAATCTGATGATTCAATCAAAATAGGATGATCTCCTTCAAGAAATCATAATCGAACTGGAGACATGAATGAAAGGTTATTAGAATCTTTTACTTCTATCATTATTTTAACTAAATTAAAAAATTAATTTTCTTTATGATACTAAAAAGTGTGTATAAATCTGATGATTCAGTCAAAATAAGATGATCCCCTTCGAGAAATCATAATCGAACTGGAGACATGAATGAAAGGTTATTAGAATCTTTTACTTCTATCATTATTTTAACTAAATTAAAAAATCAATTTTCTTTATGATACTAAAAAGTGTATATAAATCTGATGATTCAGTCAAAATAAGATGGTCTCCTTTAAGGAATCATAATCGAACTGGAGACATGAATGAAAGGTTATTAGAATCTTTTACTTCTATCATTATTTTAACTAAATTAAAAAGATCAATTTTCTTTTTGATAATAAAAAGTGTATATAAATCTGATGATTCAGTCAAAATAAGATGATCTCCTTCGAGGAATCATAATCGAACTGGAGACATGAATGAAAGGTTATTAGAATCTTTTACTTCTATCATTATTTTAACTAAATTAAAAAGATCAATTTTCTTTTTGATACTAAAAAGTGTATATAAATCTGATGATTCAGTGAAAATAAGGTGGTCTCCTTCAAGGAATCGTAATCGAACTAGAGACATGAATGAAACGTTATTATACATTTTTTAATTCTACCATTATTTTAACTGAATCAAAATAATCAAATTTGTTTTATATTAAAAAGCGTATATAAATCTGATCATTGAATCGAGATAAGATGATCTTATTAGTATTTCTATTTTTCTAATAATTTTTTTTTCTTTTATATTCCTTTTGTTCTTTTTTTTTTAATTTTTATAATATTATAATAACTATAATCCTATGTTACAGTACTCTCTTATACAAGATTTCCCCAAAACACAAGAGAAGCTTGTACTACGTCGAGTCGTCAAAGACGTAGTAGAGCCAGTGCAACGATCACCAGGGGAAATAGAAGAACTATTGAGAACACCCCAGTGATCGTTGAGAGAAACCCTATTCCCTTGGAAGAACAACCGAGCACCTCGCGTCAAGTCGTCGAAGGTGAAAGAAACAATATGCGTAGAGAACAGAAGAATAATACAAAGAAAAGTGGTTCTACAAATGAAACAAGAAGAGCGAGACGTTTGGTGGTCACTGAAGACACATCCGGCATTATTACTCGCCAGTGGCAGAGAAAAAATGTATCTTCAACCTACAGCACAACCTCTCTACAACAGAACAGAGTAAGCAATCGGCGGCAAAATTTACCTAACGCTGAACAATTTGAAAATCCTAGCAATAGGAGAACTGGTAGTTCGAATACTGCAGAAATATCTAATATTTCCACAATACCATCCAGTAGTACTACCAGTTCGAGTCGTTTAGTAAACGTACAAGGTGGAATTAGCGTAAAGCAAGAAACTTCAAACTTGACTAAAAGTCAAGGTGTGGTTAAAGCAAAAGAAAAAAACAAAAAGAAAGTTACAATGCCATTTCTCTATAAAGAAATGCAAAACGATCTTAGACAGCTTAAACTAAAATACCGAGCGATCCAAGCGAGTGCAAAGTCACCTTTGGATATAGAAACATTCTTACAGAATCCTTACGACATTGCAACTACGAGTATCAATGCAGGCAGTTCAACTAGAGAATTAGAGCCTGTTAATACAACTAACGAACCTTTGAACAGGATCGTTGAAGTTGAAAAAGAGATAAGAGGAAATTCGTTGAACATCGACTTACCAAGTACGAGTAGTTCAACGAATATGTTAGACGAATTATTCATTAAAAAAAATCGACCTAAGATATCGTCAGCCGTATCGTCAACGATATCGTCAGCGATCTCGTCAACGATAACACGACTTGTATCGTTAGGTCAAGAAAAAAAAAACGAATTGATTGAAAATGTTATTGTTCATCGAGCAAACGATGATCAAGTGTTTCCTTCTACTTCTACTCACAATCTATTTATTTGGAATGAACAACCAACAAATAAATATGAGCAGAAGTTTCCTCAAAATACAATGATTTCTTTGGAAGAAGGAACACAAATACCATTAAGTTTGCCTCGTGTACAGATAGATGACATTACCGATATGGATAACGTCAATATATCTACGAATGATGACACAAATCACACATTTCAATCGAATCAAGAAATAGTTCCAAGGAGATTGTTAATAGAAAAAATAGATAAATCAATGAATTCAACGATTTCCAACATCAGACAACGTGAGCAGAAAACTGCACCTGTCAGAGTAAATCGTTGTAATATTTTACCTAAAAATACAATTATATTATCTCCTGGAACGAAACGATATAGACCGATAAAAATCAGCGAGAATATAGAGATAATGAAACCGTACGAGTCGATATTTAAGAGAAAAAGTTCAACGATCGTTAGTAAATCCAACGAAACTTCTGTATCATCCAGCACATCTCAATTATCGATCATCAGATATAATCCAACGAAAGAAATGAATCAAAGAAATATATTGTCCACAGATATTTCTCTAGATGTTGCCATTAACGATAGAGAAATCGTTAGCAACGTAGCAGAGAAATTAGACATGGATAAAAACGAAAGCAATATCAAAGGGAAAAAGAGAAAAAATTATAAACCTATCGAACTGACGAATACTTCAGATGCTGATATGGAAACTTCTATCGTACCATTACGTAAGTACAGCAAAGTATTGTCAGAATCGAGAGGAAAGATACAATTTTATAAGTTAGGCTCGATTAAAAAGAAAATGGATACAATGGAAAATAAAGAAACAAAGAACAAAGATGACGATTCCGAGAAGAAGGAGAAGGAGGAGGAGAAGGAGAAAGAGAAAGAGAAAGAGAAAGAGAAAGAGAAAGAGAAAGAGAAAGAGAAAGAGATGGCGATGGCGATGGAAGGATCTTCGAACGAAATCGTCGAGAAAAACAAAAATTATCCGATAAACTTGCCGGAAGATATACAGGAAAGTTCGTCGAACAAACCCACGCAAGTTTCGTTAAACATTCCTCTAGATACTAACATCGTACACGAACAAAATATTAAATCCGACGAATCTCCGAAGAAAAGTGTAGAAGATATTTCTAAAGAAACGAATGAACCAAGGGATATTAATACAAGTGAGATTCGTTCGGAACCGACAAGTAGAAAGATAACTACGGGAAATGACACGCAGTTAAACTTTCTCAATTGGCAGTCGGCAATGCCAATAAAGTTGAAAATTTCTCATGATTTGACACTTTCAAAATTTCGAACGAAGCCCAAAAGGGTGAATGGTCCTTCAGTACAAACGAGTGAGAAAAAAAATACACCAACGGTGAAGAGAGTAAAGGAGGATAAAAAAATAGGAGAATCAAACAATAGTAATAATTATATTGATTTAAATAACAGCACATCATACAATAAAATGATGCAAAGAAAAAATCTTGATAATGATACTAAACGCATACGAAACCCCCAAAAAGACATACACATATTTCCTGATCATAGTAACAATATAGTCAACGCGAAATTAAAAAACAAATACCACGAAATAATCATGATTAGCTCAGATTCGGATACTAATGACGACTTCATAGGAATAAAGGCAAATATAAAAAGCAATAACAAACTGTGTTTACAGTCTGTTAAAAATATGTCTAAGAAGAGAGCAAAAATAGACACAATGAATGAAATAATAACAATTGATTCTGATTCAGACTCCGATAACAGTCTAACAAAGAAAAGAAAGACAAACAGTATAAAGAATGAAAATGACGAAGAAGTCGAAACTGATAAGAAAGAAAAGTGTACAATCTTAAAAGATTCGACTGATGTTAATTTCATAATGGAAATCATAAATAATTGGTGCAATACTTTGAATATGTCACAAAACTTCATTGGAGCAAATGAATTACAGAAGTTGAAGGAAAAATTAATGTCGAACAAACCAATGACAATGACTTCGCAAAGTATTGATTGGCAAAAGCCCAGTACATCTGCTACAGCAACAAATGAATGTGAGAAACCAGAAGAATGGAACAATGACATTATAGACAAAGAGAGATCAATTAGAACAAATGAAAAGGAGATCACATGGAATGAAAATCAAAACCTAAAAGAGATTGATCAATCAAACAAAGTCGACAACATAAGAGATACTTTAAAGAATTTCTTCTCAGATAAAAAAATTGTTAGCAATACGCAAGAGTTGAATAAAGATCAACATGACATTCCTTCGTCAACAATATCCTACACTCAAATCAATGAAGTCAATTTAAACGCCAGTACGTCCAAAGAAAATTTGCAGATGGACAAGGAAGATAATACAATGATCGAAAATTTCAATAGTTCCAACGAAAAGAATAAAACTGCTAAGAACACGACAGATGATGTTCAAGTACACACGACTGAAAACGATAGTATCATGAACAAACAAAACGCCGAAGATAAACAGACAACATTGATGATATCTGAGAAAGAAGAACACGAGAATGATAGAGGCAAAGACCAAAGTACGGAAAAACAAAAAGATACCTTGTGTGATTGCGAACAACTGACAAAATATGATTCTTTCTTAAACATAACACAAGATCAACTTCTACTCAATGCTCTTGAAGAAGATCTTTTTAGTATTATCGATTTAATGACTTCAGAAGAGTCAACAAATACAAAAGCATTGTCTCAAGAAGACGAATTAAACAGTTTATTGCAAACACCATCAAAATCCACAAACGATCTCGAAGAAGAAACAAATCTTGCTAACAAAGTAGATTGCTTGTTTTCTATTTTCAAGTTTTTCTTTTTCTTTTCTTTTTTTTCTTTCTTTTCTTTTTTGCCTTTTCTTACATGTCCTTTTTTTTACAGGATGCTGAACAAATTCCTACTGACAATGAAACAATCAAAAAAACACAACAATCTGATAAAAAATCGTAAGTATTTTTTTTTTTTTTATTTCATTGCCCCCATCTACCTTCCTTCTCTTAGAAAATTGAAATTATAACATAAAATATTTTAATATGTTAATTATCCTTTTTAATTAAATTTAATGAATTTGAAGAAACAACATTTGTGAGAAATAAATGCTTTTCTGATTTATCTTCAAAATTTATAAAATTAGCTAATAAGAGAAATTTCTGTCTATTCTATTTATTCGAAAATAAAATAAAAAAAAGAAAAAGAAAGAAAAATAATATCTAATCTTTAATAACGAGCGTCGTTAATCGAATTAGTATCATTACTGCTTTTTATATTTGCTTTCATTCCTATGAAGTTGTTATCAGTATCCGATTCTAAGCTAAGCATTATTATTTCGTCGCATCTGTTCTTTAATTTTGCACTGACTATATTGTTACTATGACCGGGAGATATGTGTATGTCCATTTGAGAGCTTCATATGCATTTAGTCTCATCAGCAAGATTTTCGATTTGGATCATTTTATTGTATAATGCGCCATTACTTAAATCAATATGATTATTACGATTGTTTGATTCTTCCATTTTTTTACCCTCCGTCATTCTCTTGACAGTTGGCGTATCGATTTTATCACTCGTTTGTACGGGAGGACCATCCACCCTTTTGAATTTCGTTGGAAATTTTGAAAGTGTCAAATCATGAGAAATTTTCAACTTTATTAGCATTACTGACTGCCAATTGAGAAAGTTTAAGTAGAAAGTTTAAGAATTATCTCCCGGTGTTATCTTTCTAACGACGCTCGTTATATATAACAATAATCGTATTTTGAATCATAATTTACAGTATTTTTATATTATAAATTATTATAAAAATATATTTCTATTATATTACAAAAATATTTTATATTACAAAAATATATTTCTATTATATTAGAAAAATATTTTATATTACAAATAATTGCAGTATGGACACAGTTGATCTCAGTGAGATAACTAAAGTAGGAAAATCTTCGACCCTACCAGAAGCTATACCATCATCAAGCAAAAGCTTTCAAGTTGAGAAGACAGTGACGACGAATATGATAAATGTGAAGTCATCCCTACCAGAAGCTTCTAAATTTCAAATCAGCACAAAAACAAATCAAAATCAGGTCCAAGTGTGTCATCAAAATATATTTAAAACGAACCAAACGGCTCATAATCGTGATCAAGGAGAGAGCTCTTCCCTAAACAAGAATGAAAAATCTCTTGAATCACAGTCGAATTCCAATACAGATACTGTCAGGATGAAGCCTAGTACGAGCAGAGAAAATCAGTTGAAAAATATGTGTCTCATTTGGAGTAACCTGACAGTTGATCAAATCGACTTAATCAAACAATTGTCATCCATGTTAAGTATCAAATGGGCGAAAAAATTTAATCCAACGGTTACTCACGTAATTGTTGGTATAAACAACAACACAGTCACTAAAACTTTGAAGTTTCTACAAGGCATGGCCCATAAAAAATTCGTCATTAGTTTTAATTGGGTCACGGATTGTTTAAAGGAAAAAACTATAGTAAACGAAGAACCTTACGAAGTTATTAACTTTTGTGCTCTTAAAGCAACTCCTCCAAGATCACGCCATAGAGAAAACTTTTTCAATGGATTTACTTTCCTTTGTATCGAACCTTTCCGAAGTATAACAGTAAATCAATTCGAGGTATATACATATGTACATATATATATGTATTTATTTTTTTATTTATATTCATATATACTATTTATCGCGAAACTTTGTTCTAATTCGAAATGGCTAAATATAATCAAGAATTTCCTGTCTATTTCGATATAGGACCTATTGAAAGCATTGGGCGCTACGATTGTTCAAACTATGGATGACTTTATTACTGCCAAAGAAAAGTGGAAAATTATATTGGTACAAAGCGGAGTGCATACGGATGAAATTATTGGTAAGTTTAAATCTTTAATTTTCTTTTTATAAACTAAATGAAGTAGTAAATTAATGCTATGTTAACTTTTATAGCAAGTTGGTACAAAGAAACCAAGGCCATAATAATTGCTAGCAATTGGGTTGTGGAATGTATTAGTCAATATAAATTGATACCATGTTATACATATCTTCATGAGATTGTACAAACAGATACATTATCATTAACATATCCGAAAGAAATGATAGGTTCGTAAAAAAAAAAATTTAACGGTACATCTAATATATCAATTAACCATTAGGTGTCTGTTAACGAATAATACATATCTGTTAACGAGTATATATATATTCATATTAACACATATAATAATATTAACACATATATACATTCATGTTAACATATATATAACAATTGTGCAATGATAATACATATATACATATATATATATAATATCAGTCTGATTAGAATTTTTTTGCAAAGAACTTGTTTATATACAGAGGATACGAAAATCAAAATAATTTTAAGTTAGTTTCAATATTTACAACGATATTTTTCATAAATATAATACAGTGTTATTAATAATTATCTCAAACTTTTTTTTTCTTACACTATCATTTGCACAATATCAAAATATATTCAACAATTATAAATATATAAATTTTACATATATACATAAATAGATATATATATATATATATATATATGACATAATCGTAAAAATATTAGAAAAATCAATATTAAGATTTATGTCAATCTATATGTGTTCAATATTTACATGTGCCATTATATAAGTATATATGTGAAACATAATCCTATAAATGTTAAAGAAATCAATTTGAATTTATGTCAATTTATATACCTTGAATAATTATATGTGGTGTTATCTATATATATATGTGTGTGAGATATAATCCTAAAAGTATTAAAGAAACCAATTTGAATATATGTCAATCTATATATGTGTTCAATAGTGATATATGTCTAATATTATCTAAATACACGTAATATATATGTCATAAAATGCTAGAGAAACCAATTTGGATTTACGTCAATCTATGTGCTCTATATTTATATGGTCATTATCTAAATTTATATGTGGGATATACAATCCAAAGAATATTAAAGAAACTAATTTGGATATATGTCATATATATATATGTTCGTATGGAGATATGTACAGATGAATAATCACATGTGCTATTATTTGAATATATATTGACGTAATAATTGTCGATAAATGTTGAATAATATGATAATCAGTTGTCGATATATGTTAATGATAATTAGTTTTGTCAGGTATATCGTAATAGACAGTATTTGCGCCATAGCTTTCTACTGATATTTAAACGCGATAGTCAAAGAATAGTCATTAATATTTAAAAAAATTAGTTATCTTTTATACAATTTTTATACAATTTTATACACAGAAGTAGAAAAATAGAAAAATATATATCTCTAAAGGTATAAAAGTGAAAAAATATATATGTATAAAAGTATAAAAGTAGAAAAATATATATGTATAGAGGTAGATATGGAGAATAGAGGTAGATATGGAGAATAGAGGTAGATATGGAGAATAGAGGTAGATATGGAGAATAGAGGTAGATATGGAGAATAGAGGTAGATATGGAGAATAGAGGTAGATATGGAGAATAGAGGTAGAATGGTAGAAAATTAAAAAAGAATAAAAGTCAAAAAAATAAAAAAAATATATCAGTATAAAAGTAGAAAAGTAGCAAAATAAATATATATAATATATAGAAAAGTATAAAAGTCAAAAAGAAAAAAAATATATCAGTGTACAAGTAGAAAAGTAAAAAAGTAAAAAAAAATATATATGTATAAAAGTAAAAAAATGTCTACATATGTATCTCCTTGCTTCTATACTTTTACACTTACGTATAAATGTACAAAAACAAAAAAATACATATGTATTTTTTACATGTGTACAAAATTCTCTTTTATATATATGTATAAAATACATATCTATTTTTTGCTTGTATAGATTTACACATACGTACACGTAGTGTAAAAATATACAAGCAAATAAATACATATATATTTTAATAATATATATAAAAGAGAATTTTATACACATGTATAGAAGTATAAAAGTAAAAAAATATATATCTATAAACGTATAAAAGTAGAAAAATACATGTGTATAAAAGTATAAAAGTAAAAAAATATATATCTATATACGTATAAAAGTAGAAAAATATATATCTATATACGTATAAAAGTAAAAAAATATATATCTATAAACGTATAAAAGTAGAAAAATACATGTGTATAAAAGTATAAAAGTAAAAAAAATATATATTTATATACGTATAAAAGTAGAAAAATATATATCTATATACGTATAAAAATAGAAAAATATATATGTATTTTCTGCTTGTATATTTTTACACTACGTATACGTAGTGTAAAAGTATACAAGCGAAATAATACATATGTATTTCAATGATATGTATAAAAGAGAATTTTAGGCACTTACGTATAACGTAATGTAAAAGAACACAAACAAAAAAATACATGTGTATAAAAGTATAAAAGTAAAAAAATATATATCTATATACGTATAAAAGTAGAAAAATATATATCTATAAACGTATAAAAGTAGAAAAATACATTTGTATAAAAGTATAAAAGTAAAAAAATATATATCTATATACGTATAAAAGTAGAAAAATATATATCTATAAACGTATAAAAGTAGAAAAATACATTTGTATAAAAGTATAAAAGTAAAAAAATATATATCTATATACGTATAAAAGTAGAAAAATATATATCTATATACGTATAAAAATAGACAAATATATATGCATTTTTTGCTTGTATACTTTTACACTACGTGAACGTAGTGGAAAAATACACATGCAAAAGAATACATATATATTTTAATAATATGTATAAAAGTAGAAAAATGTGTCAGTAGAACAGTAGAAATATATATATATATACAAATATAAAACTAAAAAATACATATGTATTTTTTTACTTTTATACTCTCTACATATGTATTTCCTTGCTTCTATACTTTTACACTTACGTATACGTAGTGTAAAGGCATAAAAACAAAAAAATACATATGTATTTTTTACATGTGTACAAAATTCTCTTTTATATATATGTATAAAATACATATCTATTTTTTGCTTGTATAGATTTACACATACGTACACGTAGTGTAAAAATATACAAGCAAATAAATACATATATATTTTAATAATATATATAAAAGAGAATTTTATACACATGTATAGAAGTATAAAAGTAAAAAAATATATATCTATAAACGTATAAAAGTAGAAAAATACATGTGTATAAAAGTATAAAAGTAAAAAAATATATATCTATATACGTATAAAAGTAGAAAAATATATATCTATATACGTATAAAAGTAAAAAAATATATATCTATAAACGTATAAAAGTAGAAAAATACATGTGTATAAAAGTATAAAAGTAAAAAAAATATATATTTATATACGTATAAAAGTAGAAAAATATATATCTATATACGTATAAAAATAGAAAAATATATATGTATTTTCTGCTTGTATATTTTTACACTACGTATACGTAGTGTAAAAGTATACAAGCGAAATAATACATATGTATTTTAATGATATGTATAAAAGAGAATTTTAGGCACTTACGTATAACGTAATGTAAAAGAACACAAACAAAAAAATACATGTGTATAAAAGTATAAAAGTAAAAAAATATATATCTATATACGTATAAAAGTAGAAAAATATATATCTATATACGTATAAAAGTAAAAAAATATATATCTATAAACGTATAAAAGTAGAAAAATACATGTGTATAAAAGTATAAAAGTAAAAAAAATATATATCTATATACGTATAAAAGTAGAAAAATATATATCTATATACGTATAAAAATAGAAAAATATATATGTATTTTCTGCTTGTATATTTTTACACTACGTATACGTAGTGTAAAAGTATACAAGCGAAATAATACATATGTATTTTAATGATATGTATAAAAGAGAATTTTAGGCACTTACGTATAACGTAATGTAAAAGAACACAAACAAAAAAATACATGTGTATAAAAGTATAAAAGTAAAAAAATATATATCTATATACGTATAAAAGTAGAAAAATATATATCTATAAACGTATAAAAGTAGAAAAATACATGTCTATAAAAGTATAAAAGCAAAAAAATATATATCTATATACGTATAAAAGTAGAAAAATATATATCTATAAACGTATAAAAGTAGAAAAATACATTTGTATAAAAGTATAAAAGTAAAAAAATATATATCTATATACGTATAAAAGTAGAAAAATATATATCTATATACGTATAAAAATAGACAAATATATATGCATTTTTTGCTTGTATACTTTTACACTACGTGAACGTAGTGAAAAAATACACATGCAAAAGAATACATATATATTTTAATAATATGTATAAAAGTAGAAAAATGTGTCAGTAGAACAGTAGAAATATATATATATATACAAATATAAAACTAAAAAATACATATGTATTTTTTTACTTTTATACTCTCTACATATGTATTTCCTTGCTTCTATACTTTTACACTTACGTATACGTAGTGTAAAGGCATAAAAACAAAAAAATTCATATGTATTTTATACATGTGTATAAAATTCTCTTTTATACATATTTATAAAATACATATGTATTTTTTTGCTTGTATATTTTTACACTTACGTACACGTAGTGTAAAAGTACACAAGCAAAAAAATACATATGTATTTTAATAATATGTATAAAAGAGAATTTTATACACATGTATAGAAGTATAAAAGTAAAAAAATACATATGTATGAAATTAAAAAGTTTACTTTTATACATATGTATTTTATAGTTGTATACTTTTATACATATGTATAAAAGTGTAAAAATAGAAGAATCTATGTGTATAAAAGTATAAATGTATAAAAGTATAAAAGTAGAAAAAAATATCAGTAGAAAAGTAGAAAAATATAAATATAAAAATTGTTTCATTAGAATATTTATATGTACATATGTATATAAACGCATCTGTACGAGAATGTACACGTATTTGAACCTCGCATCGAAAATTGACCGGGTAAGCGACAAGCATCGAGCAATATCAGAATCCTATGTAGGAATCATAGTACTGCTATTGTATATGAGGGACATGAAGTGTTGAGTATATGAGAGAGAAACATAAAGACAGAGTGAGATTGTGTGTGAGAGTTAGAAGTAAAGAGCTCGGCAGTCACCGAGAATATACGAGCCGTATTGATTTGCCCGGGACCACCTGTAGCTACCTCCCTCCCATCTGCCCCTTCGCGTGCAGTAATGGTTATGAATCTCATCCAATTGACTAGTACCAACGAGAATAATCGTACTGCATCCTTATACAAATGCAATTATCTGTAATATGATTAATTTTTTTTCACTGGTTTAATATTTTTTATTTTTGTAAAATATTATGGTTATTGTTATTGTCACTGTTATTACTATTTATATAAGATCAATAATTCTTTTTTATATATTTTTGATTATTACATATTTTAAAAAGAAACAATTTTAATTTTATGCAATGTGTGTTGCGTATGTATATCTTATTGATTACTGATGTCTATACTATGGAATATATATTTATTTGAAGCGTATAGTTTCGTTTTCTTATATCACAAAGTATTAGAATTGTTGATCATATTATTACTATCTTCTTCATCTTCATCATCATTTTCATCTTCCTCTTCAGCACCGTCATCATTATTCTCATAATAATAATATTATTATTATTATAAGAATAGTAAGAATGACGATCCAAAAGACGGATTTCATCAACGTCTTTTGGGTCGTCATTCTTATTATTCTTATAATAATAATAATATTATTATTATGAGAATAATAATGATGACGATGCTGAAGATGAAGATGAAAATGAAATTGAAGATGAAGAAAATAGTAATAATATGATCAACAATTCTAACATCTTCATCTTCATTTTCATCGTTATTATCGTTATTATAATTATTTATAAAATAATAACGATAACGATAATGAAGATGCAGATGAAGATGAAATTGAAGATGAAGATGAGGGAAATAATAATAATAATAACAACGACTATTCTAATACTTGGTGATATAAAAAAAACGAAACTAAACGCTTCGAGTAAATATACTTGTCATATTATATGAAAAGTATATTTAGCCGAAGCGTCGAATTTCATTTCTTTTATATCACGAAGTATTAGAATTGTTGTTATTATTATTATTAGTTCCCTCATCTTTATTTTCAGTTTCATCTTCATCGCCATCTTCATTATCGTTATTATTATTATTTATAAGAGTACATATGATGATACTTTTTAAAAAAATATAATTATAATGTTCCTATATTTTAATTTGTACATTTCAATTAATTGACTTCTATTTGATATGTTGTGATATTTACAATGTGTGATATTTACAATATTTTAAATTTTATTTTTTTATAAAATTGTTTTTTTGTTATATTAGTTATTAACTTTTTTAAAAATAAATAATTATAATATTATGTAGCTTATATGTATATATCGAACCGTGCTGAATAGTTGTAAGGCACTTATGTATGCCATTTTCATAGTATAGACACTTAAAACTCATTTAATTACTATAGATTGTAATATACGCAAATGCATCTATGTAATCTTATTAGACTATGCGTGACACTACTTCCTAATGATCGTATAATCACGTCACTAATGATGTGTTTTGAACAATTACGTAATGTATATTCTCTCACGTTACTAATTACTGTGATACGCATATTATATATATATATGTATATATGTATATATATATACATACACAACACACATGTATATATTGATAGTATTCTTAATTATTTGCATTATTTTCTTTTCTTATTTTTGTCTTCATTTTATTTGATATTCATTCGTTTATCATCGTTCAAAGTGCTTCCGTAAAATCCTTTTTCTTTTTTTTTGTCCGTTTTGTCTCTTTTCTTTGTTTTTCCTTTTTCATTTTCCTTTTTTCATTTTGTTGTCTTTTTGTCCGTTTTGTCTTTTTCTATTTTTTTTTGCTTTTTGTCTTTTTCTCTTTTTTTGGGTTTTTCTTTTTTTCTCTTCTCTTGTCCGTTTTGTCTTTTTCTATTTTTTTTTGGGTTTTTGTCTTTTTCTATTTTTTTGGGTTTTTGTCTTTTTCTATTTTTTTGGGTTTTTGTCTTTTTCTCTTTTTTTGGATTTTTCTTTTTTTCTCTTTGTTTGTCCGTTTTGTCTCTTTTCTTTTTTTTCCTTTTTCATTCTCTTTATTTCATTTTGTTGTCTTTTTGTCTTTTTGTCTTTTTTTGTCCGTTTTGTCTTTTTCCGTTTTCATTTTTCATTTTCCTTGTTTCATTTTGTTGTCTTTTTGTCTTATTTTGTCCGTTTTGTCTTTTTCCTTTTTCCTTTTTCATTTTCCTTGTTTCATTTTGTTGTCTTTTTGTCTTATTTTGTCCGTTTTGTATTTTTCCTTTTTCCTTTTTCATTTTCCTTGTTTCATTTTGTTGTCTTTTTGTCTTATTTTGTCCGTTTTGTATTTTTCCTTTTTCCTTTTTCATTTTCCTTGTTTCATTTTGTTGTCTTTTTGTCTTATTTTGTCCGTTTTGTATTTTTCCTTTTTCCTTTTTCATTTACCTTGTTTCATTTTGTTGTCTTTTTGTCTTATTTTGTCCGTTTTGTATTTTTCCTTTTTCCTTTTTCATTTACCTTGTTTCGTTTTGTTGTCTTTTTGTCTTATTTTGTCCGTTTTGTCTGTTTCCTTTTACCTTTTTCATTTTCCTTGTTTCATTTTGTTGTCTTTTTGTCTTATTTTGTCCGTTTTGTCTTTTTCCTTTTTCCTTTTTCATTTTTCTTGTTTCATTTTGTTGCCTTTTTGTGTTATTTTGTCCGTTTTGTCTGTTTCCTTTTACCTTTTTCATTTTCCTTGTTTCATTTTGTTGTCTTTTTGTCTTATTTTGTCCGTTTTGTCTTTTTCCTTTTTCCTTTTTCATTTTTCTTGTTTCATTTTGTTGTCTTTTTGTCTTATTTTGTCCGTTTTGTCTGTTTCCTTTTTCGTTTTTAATTTTCCTTGTTTCATTTTGTTGTCTTATTGCCTTTTTTTTGTTCGTTTTGTCTTTTTCCTTTTTCAGTTTCCTTGTTACATTTTGTTGTCTTTTTGTCTTATTTTGTCCGTTTTGTCTTTTTCCTTTTTCCTTTTTCAGTTTCCTTGTTTCATTTTGTTGTCTTTTTGTCTTATTTTGTCCGTTTCGTCTGTTTCCTTTTTCGTTTTTAATTTTCCTTGTTTCATTTTGTTGTCTTCTTGCCTTTTTTTGTTCGTTTTGTCTTTTTCCTTTTTCAGTTTCCTTGTTACATTTTGTTGTCTTTTTGTCTTATTTTGTCCGTTTTGTCTTTTTCCTTTTTCCTTTTTCAGTTTCCTTGTTACATTTTCTTGTCTTTTTGTCTTATTTTGTCCGTTTTGTATTTTTCCTTTTTCCTTTTTCATTTTCCTTGTTTCATTTTGTTGTCTTGTTGTCTTATTTTGTCCGTTTTGTCTTTTTCCTTTTTCCTTTTTCATTTTCCTTGTTTCATTGTGTTGTCTTTTTGCCTTTTTGTCTTTTTGTGTCGGTTTTGTCTTTTTCAATTTTCTTGGCTCTTTGTCTTTTTCTCTTTTCTTGGATTTTCCCTTTTTCCCTATTTTTGTCCGTTTTGTCTTTTTGTCTCTTTCTCTTTTTTTGGATTTTTCCTTTTTCTATTTTTTTGGGTTTTTGTCTTTTTCTCTTTTTTTGGGTTTTTGTCTTTTCCTATTTTTTTGGGTTTTTGTCTTTTTCTCTTTTTTTGGATTTTTGTCTTTTTCTCTTTTTTTGGATTTTTCCTTTTTCTCTTTTTTTGTCCGTTTTGTCTTTTCCTATTTTTTTGGGTTTTTGTCTTTTTCTATTTTTTTGGGTTTTTGTCTTTTTCTATTTTTTTGGGTTTTTGTCTTTTCCTCTTTTTTTGGATTTTTGTCTTTTCCTTTTTTTTTGGGTTTTTGTCTTTTCCTATTTTTTTGGGTTTTTGTCTTTTTCTATTTTTTTGGGTTTTTTCCTTTTTCTATTTTTTTGGGTTTTTGTCTTTTTCTCTTTTTTTGGATTTTCATCTTTTTCTCTTTTTTTGGATTTCTCCTTTTTCTCTTTTTTTGTCCGTTTTGTCTTTTCCTATTTTTTTGGGTTTTTGTCTTTTTCTATTTTTTGGGGTTTTTGCCTTTTTCTCTTTTTTTGGATTTTTGTCTTTTTCTATTTTTTTGGATTTTTGTCTTTTTCTCTTTTTTTGGATTTTGTCTTTTTCTCTTTTTTTGGATTTTTGTCTTTTTCTCTTTTTTTGGATTTTTCCCTTTTCTCTTTTTTTGTCCGTTTTGTCTTTTCCTATTTTTTTGGGTTTTTGTCTTTTTCTATTTTTTTGGGTTTTTGCCTTTTTCTCTTTTTTTGGATTTTTGTCTTTTTCTATTTTTTTGGGTTTTTGTCTTTTTCTCTTTTTTTGGATTTTTGTCTTTTGCTCTTTTTTTGGATTTTTCCTTTTTCTCTTTTTTTGTCCGTTTTGTCTTTTCCTATTTTTTTGGGTTTTTGTCTTTTCCTATTTTTTTGGGTTTTTGTCTTTTTCTATTTTTTTGGGTTTTTGTCTTTTTCTCTTTTTTTGGATTTTTGTCTTTTGCTCTTTTTTTGGATTTTTCCTTTTTCTCTTTTTTTGTCCGTTTTGTCTTTTCCTATTTTTTTGGGTTTTTGTCTTTTCCTATTTTTTTGGGTTTTTGTCTTTTTCTATTTTTTTGGGTTTTTGCCTTTTGCTCTTTTTTTGGATTTTTGTCTTTTTCTATTTTTTTGGATTTTTGTCTTTTGCTCTTTTTTTGGATTTTTCCTTTTTCTCTTTTTTTGTCCGTTTTGTCTTTTCCTATTTTTTTGGGTTTTTGTCTTTTCCTATTTTTTTGGGTTTTTGTCTTTTTCTATTTTTTTGGGTTTTTGCCTTTTGCTCTTTTTTTGGATTTTTGTCTTTTTCTATTTTTTTGGGTTTTTGTCTTTTTCTCTTTTTTTGGATTTTTGTCTTTTGCTCTTTTTTTGGATTTTTCCTTTTTCTCTTTTTTTGTCCGTTTTGTCTTTTCCTATTTTTTTGGGTTTTTGTCTTTTCCTATTTTTTTGGGTTTTTGTCTTTTTCTATTTTTTTGGGTTTTTGTCTTTTTCTCTTTTTTTGGATTTTTGTCTTTTGCTCTTTTTTTGGATTTTTCCTTTTTCTCTTTTTTTGTCCGTTTTGTCTTTTCCTATTTTTTTGGGTTTTTGTCTTTTCCTATTTTTTTGGGTTTTTGTCTTTTTCTATTTTTTTGGGTTTTTGCCTTTTGCTCTTTTTTTGGATTTTTGTCTTTTTCTATTTTTTTGGATTTTTGTCTTTTGCTCTTTTTTTGGATTTTTCCTTTTTCTCTTTTTTTGTCCGTTTTGTCTTTTCCTATTTTTTTGGGTTTTTGTCTTTTCCTATTTTTTTGGGTTTTTGTCTTTTTCTATTTTTTTGGGTTTTTGCCTTTTGCTCTTTTTTTGGATTTTAGTCTTTTTCTATTTTTTTGGGTTTTTGTCTTTTTCTCTTTTTTTGGATTTTTCCTTTTTCTCTTTTTTTGTCCGTTTTGTCTTTTCCTATTTTTTTGGGTTTTTGTCTTTTCCTATTTTTTTGGGTTTTTGTCTTTTTCTATTTTTTTGGGTTTTTGCCTTTTGCTCTTTTTTTGGATTTTTGTCTTTTTCTATTTTTTTGGGTTTTTGTCTTTTTCTCTTTTTTTGGATTTTTCCTTTTTCTCTTTTTTTGTCCGTTTTGTCTTTTCCTATTTTTTTGGGTTTTTGTCTTTTTCTATTTTTTTGGGTTTTTGTCTTTTTCTATTTTTTTGGGTTTTTGTCTTTTTCTCTTTTTTTGGATTTTTGTCTTTTTCTCTTTTTTTAGATTTTTCCTATTTCTCTTTTTTTGTCCGTTTTGTATTTTTTCTGTTTTCTTTTCTTTTTCCTTTTTCATTTTTCTTTTTTAATTTTTTTTTTCATGTTGTCTATTGTCTTTTTCTCTTTTTTGGATTTTTCTTTTCTTCTTTTCTTTTTTTCTTTTTTTCCTGTGGGAAGGTTCTTATTGTACACACCTGTCGTTTTGGCGCGACACTTCGAATCGTATTATCCTTTTGCTTCTACGAAGCCTTCCAAGAATGCATTTTCTCTTCCTTCCGTTCATCACTTCAAAAACTTCCAAAGATGGAAAGAGAGAGTGAGAATGACTGTATCGAGGACAAAATTGATCGACATTAACAATGTTTACGCCACTTTCCACATTTGAATCTCACCAAACTTCATGTCTCTGTTTTCTGATTTCCAATGAAAAGTACCGTATATATAAGTACCATGTATGTAAAGTATCATGTATGTAAAGTACCATATATAAAGTACCATGTATATAAAGTACCATGTATATAAAGTACCATGTACATAAAGTACCATATATAAAGTACCATATATAAAGTACCATAATCACGCACAACGTGTGTACGCACAAAGAGAAAATATATATATAGTTGTATTCATTAATAAGAAGTATGTAAATATAAGCGATCGATAAGGAATATTATATTCAAATTCGATGTTGTAAAATTAGATCGAATTGCGACAAAAGTTTCTTGTAAGATTGATGTTGAAATGTATATTTAAATCGTATAAATATATCTATTGTATTTATAGGAATTGTATGTGTGTACATTTAGACGAAAATAGATAAATAAACGGATAAAAATAAAATGAGCCGATATGTAATGTTAAGATTATAAATGATCAAAGGAGCATTATGAAGATGCCAACATTTTCAATTAAATCAAACTTAGTAAAAGCAATAGTAAGAATAAATTCAATTCATTTTGGTGTAAATTCTATAAAAAGAAAAAGAAAAAAAAGGAGAAGATATATTTCCTTTGGAAAATTTCTTTCCTTTTTCTTGAAGTAACAATTCCTTCAAAGACTATTACTATAACATATTGAAATTCTTAAAAAATGTACCTAATAAAAAAGTCAACTCTTGTCTTCATAGTTTCACTATGGCATTTATTCGAATTCGATCTAATTGAAAAAGTTATTGAAATGAATTCTCGATAAACGAAGAGAAGATAAAACAAGAAGGATTTTAATTTATCGATGGAATCATTCGCGATATTCTTGTTTTCGATCGATCGATGAATTCTTTCCTTCTGGTTTTTTCTTTCTCTCTTTGATTTGTTTCTTATGGAAAATAATTAAAGAAATTATCTACGTGTTCCGTTGATTTATCTCTCTATTTTCTTTAATTACTAAATGCGACCGAAACAGAACGCTGATAATAAAAAAAGAATAATGCGATAAAAATAAAATTAACGATCTATGAATTGTAAAAACTAGTTCGTTCGAATCATAAGCGTAAACGTTTTTATAGTTCTTTTTCTTTTACTTCATAGTTTTAAAAGCTATCCCGAATTGGAAGAATGATAATTATTAATTGAATGTATTGATTGTGCGACTACATATTATAAACGTGATAAACAATAATGAGGAAAATAACAAATATGAATAATGGATAATAGAAGTTAAACAACGGAGCATATCGATCTCTTATTAAATTGGACGACTATTGAAATCATAAATTAATGAAAATTAAAAGAAACGAAAAAATAAGTAATTATTTGCGATTGGTAATCAAAAACGATCACGTTAATTTTGTGACGAACGACATTAACAAACGTTTCTAATACGAGCTGATCTTCAATTCAAAATTGTACTGGTGCGTGATTATGTTTGCTTTTAAGAAACGTGAAAGAAATAGATAAAGAAAGAAAAGCATGATTGTTGTTACGTGCATGATTGTTCCTATTACGTACTAAACGATGTAATTCCTTCGTATCAAATTATCTCGATAATTTTCGACTTAGCGAACATAAAAAATACGTCTACATAGCGTAAACAAGTATGTATGTACGTGTATATATGTATGTGTATGATGCATATAGATGTGTGTGTATGACGCATATAGATGTGTGTGTATGATGTATATAGATATGTGCGTATGATGTATATAGATATGTGTGTACGTGTGATAAGTATAAGTACATAAAAGAAAAAGAAAATACCGAAGGTAAATTTGTTCGTTTTAAAAGAAAAATGTTCGCTAGTCGTTTTCACGTTTTATAAAAACCGTAAATATACTTTCGACGAATTGTTAGTCATAGTGGTAGATAATATAAGTGAGTAAATAAGTAACTACATATGTTGAGTTCTTTCTTTTTTCAGAACTTTTCTAGAATTCCTATTGGTCAGAAATGAAAGTTTTTACATACGTACATACGTACATATGTACATTACAGAAAGTATTTCGATTATCGTTTGAAAGAGAAAGAAACACGTTAAAGGAAAATATACGTTGGAAATTCAACGGTGAGCGAAAGAGAGAAAGGAAGAAAATCGACGGAATTTCATTTATGGTGAAACTATGGTGGGACCTTAAAGGACCTTATAGGACTACGTGTCGAAGGAATCGAATTTCGTGATAAAGAGAGAAAGAACTTCGTTCATACTCGCTTCGATAGCTGTCGTTTCCTGTTAATTGGCAGTAACGGATACAGCAAAAGCATGAACGTTCAACAGCAGGAAACAAAGGACTATGAGGGACAAGAAAGGGTTGAAAGTGATGGTGGGAATGTAATAGTTTTGGAGTAAACCCAAAGAAGGACAACACGCAACAACTGGTTTCTACCAACAAAAAGAAAAGCTCTCTTTACTCGTTCGTTTAGTCGCTGCCAGAGAGAGAGAGAAAATTATCACCTTTCTTTTCTCTCTCTCTCTTCTTCTTTTCCTCTTTCTTTATCTTATATAGTACTTGCTTTTGTTAATTGACAGCGAATAGACGGACGAGTAGTTCTTTTGTTTCTTTTTTCTTCTTTTTTCTACCTTCTTATGATTTTCTCCAAAATTTAATTGTAACATTGTTTTGACTTCCTCGAGAAATTAATTTCTATCATAATGTTGCGTATCGTTTTGTTATTTTTTATCGTCGTTATCGTTTGCTTCATATCGTTTCGTTCGTTTTCATTCATATGTGCCTTTATATATACGGGTATTTTATATATTATTAATGATCAAAAAAGTTAGGTTAATGTTTACAACTAGAGAAACTTTGTGTACATATGTTATATCCTTATCATTCTTAAAAGCTTTGTTATTATTAGAAACTTTTTTACTTTTTTACTTTTTTACTTTTTTACTTTTTTACTTTTTTATGTATTTTTTGTATTTTTTGTATTTCATAGATTGTATTGAATATGGAGTATCATCTTAAGTAAATCATGCATAAGTCAAATATTTTATAATAAATCAGTAATGTCGTAATCGACAATATGTCCTTTTTATGTTAAGAGTATTATAATTATATTAAGAGATTATATTAAGAGTATTATAAGTTGTAAGTTAAGCAATATAATGTTAAGAGTATTATAAGTTATAAGTTAAGTAATATAAGACGTATTATTTATATATAGCATAATAGAATAACATAATAATGTAAGGATGTACTTTACGTGTTAAATCGACCAATTTGTAATATCGTAAATTGTAATAATTTTCCTTTAAATTAAAAAAATGTACATATATTCTTACGCACAAACTTGTATATATTAATATTGTAATATAATAGACATATTGCATTTTTCAACGAAACAGAACATTTTATTAAAGCAAAGATGCTTATATCGTTTATGTAAATATAATATGTAATTTCAAGATTATGTATTGCTCGTTTCGTATATTCAATTTTTCATATTTATTCCGTTACAACGAATTTCATCGAATTCTAACTAAAATATCGTAATCATAAATTTTAATAAACAGATGTGTACATACGATTGATGAGATCCAATGAAAAAAATTAAGGACGCATGAACGAATGTGTACACACCACGCCGTCAGAGTACATATGCACGTACCTGACTGATCAATTTTCTAATAAATGTTTAATAAAATTTTTGTAACAAATACACGTGTCCAATTCTTTCGAAAAATTCCCCAATAGATGTAATACGCACATACGTAAAATATACGACTAGTTTATTTTAACGATTCGTTTCTCTTTTACTGGTTTATTTTTAGGATTAGTCCATTGTTACGACTAGTCCATTATTTCGAATAGTTCGCCGTTGCAATCGATTCATTGCTTGGATTAGTTCACTTGCTAGGAACAGTTCATTATTACGACCAATCCACTATTACGACCAGTTTACTGTTACGATTAATTTATTAATAAGATTAGCTCATTTTTACGATTAATTTATTAAAAGATTAATTTTTGTTTATAATTTTTGTTTAATATATGGCACAATCCATTTTTCATAAAATTTTGGTGCGCACAAATGCGCCCGGAAAAAATCTATAAAGCTTCTTTGGTACCTTGTGCGTAATAGAGAGAGAGAGAGGGTAAGTGAGAGAGGGAAAACGAGAGAGAGAGAGAGTAGATGGGAGAGGGAAAACGAGTGAGAGAGAGATGCGAGAGGGCGAGCCTAGAGTGAGCGTCAGACGCTTCTCGAAAGTTACCACCCTTTTGTCAAAGAGGGAGAAAGAAAGCTCCAGAAAATTGTTCTATTATTCGGTTCTGTATTACGGATGCGATCGTCGTGAGTGTCGGGCCAGCCTGCTAAAGCACCGCGATCAATTCTCACTTGTGAGAATTCCTCCGAAGGATACACACCTTCCTTCCTCATCAGTAGTACACTCCATTTCCTTTTCCCGGGACGACCATTTTTAGAAAGCTTCCTTATTTGATCTGCAACATTTCTAACCTTCTTTTTCTCGACGTGCCACTCTGAGCAGCGAAAACATACGTAAGTTTTTCATATGTAATTTTTAATTATTTTTATTCTTCATATAATGGTAGAAAAGAAACGAATTGTTTTATATATCACTATGGTCTTAGTTTTCTTTTCCGTTTTCTTCTTTTCTTCTTGTCTGTCTTTCATTTTCGCTGTCTGCTTTTGTCTTCCTTTTTCTTTTTCTCTGGCTTTTTCTCTCTCTCTTTCCCCGGCCCTGATTCCCCCTCCTCAACCAGAGCCCGACCATCCCACTGACGTTCTAGAATAGTCGTCTACGCTCCTCGACTATGCTCCCTCGTAATTCCTTTGTTCGCATTTTGGTTTAAAGTGATCCCTCTGCATGTTTCCGGAAAATTTTTTCACTTCCTTGTATTCTCCCTTGATTTTCCATTTTTTTTTCTTTATTTTTATATATATCTTTTCCAAATTTGATGTGATATCCTTAACCTCTTCAAGAATGTCGAACAGCGATAATGTGATGTGTCATTCGAATTTGTGAAAAGCCTCGTAAGTTGTTGAGCTATTATTCTTCCTTCTTCTTTTTTCTTTTTTTCTTGCATCTCTCTTTCCTTTCATCTCGTATGCATGTACAAGGTATTGTTAATTATAACGAATGCACCATGGTATCTTTCAAAAAATTATATTTACTCGTTATTTTCGATCTGTTGCATGTTATATGGAATTAATGTATTGAGTAATAACGAGAAAATGAAGTCCAACATTTTGTATGTAGGTCAAATATAATTTTGTAACGTATTGCGGATGCATCTATTTCGAAATCATATATATTTCCTATTGGTTGAAGTGGAATATTATATGGACCAATAATATCTTCAGATGTAATCTACAATAACGTTGCGTTACATTTCTTTTGTCATTGGCTCGTTGCGTCAAATTCTGATGCTTCTATTGGTCGATCATAGATTAGATTGCGTCATTCCTGCAATGGGAATATTTTCCGATATATATGTCGATGCCCGTGCGTCATTCGTATCAATAGTTGATAACGATTGGTTTGCAGTAGTAATTAAATAAAATTACTAACATTACAATTTCGTAATGTTTTTTGTAAAATTTCTGATTAATTGAACGAGATACAATTGATTTTCCCTTTGGTGAACATTTTGGTAGGGCGTGTATCATCGAACAAAATGGCGGAAGATTTGGTGATAAAATCTCCCATCTAGGGAGGATTAAAAAAACAGCAGTAAATCGGATATTTGCAGGATAAATCATCCGAAAAGTGAGATTTAGCTGACAAGAGATTTGATTTTTGCATGTATTTGCAGTAGCAAAAATCTGTAAAAATTACATTTCCTGTTTGGCTGTTCTCCTTTCGTCTTGTATTTGCAGCCATCTTTTCTCCTTCTCTCTCTGCCCCTCCCTCTATCTGCTTCTCTCTGTCCGTCTCTCCGTTTGTCCCTCTTTATCTCTCTTGCCATCCTTCTCCATTTTTCTCTGCTTTTTCCTTTTCTTCCTTCTTATTTCTCTTCCATACGCACATTTCGGCATCGTTAATATTATCCAATTATAATGGTTGCATTCTTGATTTTTCTCAAGATTAAATATATTTGTTATTTTCGACCTCTTCCATATTATATGGAATTAATTTATTGAATGAGACTGCAGAATTAACTCCAACATTTTGTATATAGGTCAGATATAATTTTATAATGTATCACCAATGGACGCACTTTGACGTCATATCTGTTTCCTATTGGTTGAAGTAGGCCAATGATATCTTCAAATATAATCTGCAGCAACGTTAAATTACATCTATTCTCTCATTGGTCCATTGAATCAAACTCGGGTGTTTCCATTGGTCGATCATATTAAATTAGATTGAACGTCATCTCCGCACTGTGAAGGGAATATTATTTCCCCTATATGGTTGTTCGTGTGCGTCATTCGTATTAAGAAACTTATTAACACTCATTCATAATAATTATTAATGAATATTCTGGAATGTGTTTTGCAGTTTCTAATTAACTGAACGAATGATGAATTAGATTTCCTTCTTCTTTCTGAAAATTTTTGCTGATGTGTCATCATTAGACGTAATGACAACGTATTTGGTGAAAAGTTGAAAATAAAAGATAATTCAATATTCATAGAATGAATCGACCACAGAGTGAGATTCCACTTACAAGAGACTTGTTTTATGCGTGCATTCGTATCAGGAAAAATCTGTGAAAATTGTACGTTTCGTTTCTCTTTCCTTTTTCTACCTTGTACTTTTAGTTTTCTCTATCTCCCTTCTATTTCTCCATTTTTATCTCCATCTTCTTTTCTCCATCGTCCTCTTCTTTTCCCCATATCTTCATTCTTCTCTATTTCTCGTTCGATATCTCCTTGCCCTGCTTTGCCCGTTTTTTCTCTCTCCGTTTCCCCCTCCCTCTACCTCCCCCCCTCCCTCCCTCCCTTCCGCCCACATCCCCCCCTCTCTTCCCCTTCTCTCTCTCTATGTATCCTTTTCGTCCTTCTTACCTTTGCTTTGAGCAGCGAGCGATTTCATTTTTGAGCTGGCTGCGGAAGCTTGCAGATGACTCTACACCTGATCGGAAACTACTCATAAATAATCTTCGATAATCATTAAAACGCGTTGCTGCATTTTCCGTTCTTCTTTTACGTGTTTGAAAATTGAAATTTTTCGCGATATTATACATTGGCTCGATCGATTTCTTCCTATGCGCGTTGCGCTCCATAAGCCCGTGATCTTTGAAATAGTACTACAGATGACGCCTCAATCTCTTCGAATAGCTATTCGGAGAAACTTGATAGACAGTTACGCGGCCCGATAACCAAGTTACGGACGAGAAGAAGAAATCCCGACGAAAGAAATAAGAACAAGGAAGAAGAAAATATAAGTTGATAGAAAAAAATCTTTGTGTTCGAATAAATTGATTCTCTAAATAAGTTTTCTGTCGCGTCCATCGAAATTACGTTACGTAAGTACTGGTTTTTACGTTCTTTCATACTTCAATATAATCATATCATATCATTTCTTTGTCTGTAAGAGAACATCTTTAGAGAAAAGAACGTCATCTTCGATTTCGATCAATAATTTCAAAGAAGATAGTTTTTTTTTTTTTTTTTTTTCACCGACGTTGACGACGACTACGATCTCTCGTTGCTGTCGAATAACCTCGATAATTTTAACTTTTTTCTTTTCACGATAGATATTGTATGAAATTAGTTTCAAGTTGGGAGTGGAATCGATGCAAAGTGGAAATAATATTTTAAAAAAAAAATAGATATCGCAATCTCAATAATAATTAAAAAAAAAACGAAATCAAATCGGTAAAGCCTTAATCAAAACTTGAATTAATCGAGCCAATGCAACTATGTTACGGATATTTCGTATCCAATAGTGATCTTAAGTGTGAGATAATTTTTTCTTCCCCTTCCGCTTTACCTTTCTCGATTATCCGTTCATCCATCGTTCCTATCTTTGTTTCTTTTCCTTTTATCAATCGATGCTAATATCTCAAAATACAAGACGCAGATTAAAACTGCTCACGTAACTGGATCCGCTAATCGCTTTCAATGCTTTGAAATTTCTTTCTTTTGCGAAGTTCTACATATATATTTCGATATATACGCCCGAAGATCTATATGTACATGCACATTAATTCTACGTATATAACTTAGTAATAAATTTTCTTCGATCACGAGACGGTACTTCATCATCCGAACTTCTGATCCATAGTTTGTATATTAAAGAGAAGAAGGAAGATTAATAATTACAACAACTACGACAGTGACAAGGACTACGGTGAGGACTATGAGGACAATTTCACAACAAGAACATTCATCTTCATTTTAATATTAATAATAATAATAATAAAAATGTGTCAGACTTGCGATTTTTTGTACACCACATAGATTTTCTTTCCATCTCTCATTCATTCCTTAACTCACTCGTTCAATCCTCTTTCTTTCTTTGCCTTTTTTTCTTTCTTCTTTCTCTAGCAAACTTTGATTAAAACTTGAAAATTAATTTCGAAGAGTCTAGATACATTATATGTTCATATATTTATAGTAACTTTGTTGTATAATTATATTGAACGTTAAGAAAGAAATTCTATCTGTCTTTTGATATCTCTGACTTTTTTTTTTTTTTTTTTTTTTTTCTTTTTTTAATGATAATTGAGAAGAAAGAAATATAAGAAGAGAAAGATTTTGGAATTGAACGATTGGGAAAAAGTTAATAGAATTAACGAGACTACTACTAGTGATTATTTTTAACGGAGAAGTAGACAAAAAAGTATTCTAGATCATTTAAAATCTTTCAAATGATTGTAAGAAATAAAACTCGTTCATTTCTTATTTATCTCTATCTATCCGTTTCTATCTATGTCTTTTTATTACTTCTATTAATTTTTTTTTTTTTATATCTTTTTATCTTTATGTTTATCTTACTCTATTTTCGGGCTTCTTTTGTTTCGTGCTTTTTTTATTCTTTTTTCATTCTTATTCTTTTTTTGGCTGTATTCTTCGATTCTATCCTAAATTTTTTCCACTTAAATTTTTATTTTTTTTTCGTCAAGTTTCGTTAATTACACTCTTTTTTTTTTGTCAATTATCTTTATTTTTATTCCTTCTTTTTGTAAATTTTCTATATTTTCATTCTCCTTTTTTTGGCAGTTTTCTTTATTTTTTATCTTTTTTTTCTCAATTTTCATCATTTTCATACTCATTTTTTTGTCAATTTTGTCTGTTTATCTTTTTTTTGTTAATTTTAATTTTTATTCTTTTTTTGTCAATTTTCTTTGTTTTTGTTGCTTTTTTGTTAATTTTTATTTTTATTTTTATTTTATCAATTTTCCTTACTTTTATACTTTTTTTTTCACTTTTCATATTTATTCTTTTTTTGTCAATTTCCTTTATTTTTATACTATTGTCTACTTATATATATCTATATCAATCTATTTCTCTATTGTTTTAGAGAACTTTTATATAAGAATATTATTTAGGACAGCTTTACTTTTTAGTTTTCTATGTATATATATATATATTCGATATTATTAGTCTAATCTATAAATCTATTGGTATATTTATATAATGTCTGACACATATTATTATTATTAATATAATTATTAAGTCCTACTTTTGGATTATTATTTATCGATATTTAACGAAGAATTTTGATTTTTCGTTAAACCTTTTCTCAAAACATTATCATTGCACGATTTCTTTTTTATATGAATATTTATTCTTTTATAATTATATAAATTTTTCTTAAAGAGAAAACAGAAAATTGAAAAAAAACGAAAAAGATAAAAAAGCACAAAAAAAAGAAAAAAATCAAAAAACCAGGAAAAAAATTTATGTGTTAAAGATTTAAATGAAAAAGTGGACACGGATTTAGTATTATCTGCGATTTTTTTTAAGTGACTTTAAATATTGATAACAGAAAAAAATCATAGTTTTATGACAGATATATGCATATATATCTACGCGAGAATTCATTCATAATTTCGTTAAATCTCGTGGAATATATCCTAATGATTTTCCATAGCAAGAACTTCTACTAATGCCATCTATCGTTCTAATTAACCGAATATTTACAGATAATTCTAATACCGAAAAATTCTTGAAATACATAAAATACAAATAATTTCAATTGGCGATAATTAAATATTAAATTCATTAATTATTTTTTGCTATTAACACCTACAACAAAATCAAGAAATAAAATCTCTAGAATACAACATTTAACATAGTAATTTAATTAGCAGTAAAAAGATATCCAACTAGAAAAGAAAAAGAAAAAATATCTTAAAAAATTTGTTAAGAGTTCTCGAGATATATATATATCTGTCATTATAATTTCCAACAATAATCCTATTAAAAGTAATAAAACAGAATTGTTATTATTTAAAAGCCAATCAGACCTACCTAACTAAAGGAATTTAAAACAATATTATTATCACCAAGAAAATCAGAATATTTTCGTAGTTAAACTTTCTTTACTACAAAATAATATTGATCCGTGGTTTTCACAGAAAATCTGACCCCAAAAAAAGATCAAGAATAGTACTAGCAACGTGTAGTAAATACTGATTATTAATGTAAAAACATTAATAATAGTAATAGTATCAATAGTGATAGAAGTAGGTAGTAGTCTAGTAGCAATAGTGGTAGAAATAGGTAATACTAATAATAATAACAGTAATCGTATTAGTAGTAGTGTAGTAGTGTAGTAATAGTAGTAGTAATCTAATAATAAGAATTGGTGTTACTAATAATAAATAATAATATAAATATACTAATGACAGTAGTAGTTGTGTAATAGTGATAGATAGTAGTACTAGTGTAGTAATAGTGTACTAAAAAAAAAAATAGTAGTAACAGCAGTAGTAATAGTGTAGTAATAATAGATAGTTTAGTAGTAACAATAAAAAATAGTGTAGTGTAGTGTAGAAATAAAAAATAGTAGTGGTAGACTTTGGTGTTAACAGAGCAGTTAAATCGGCGTGGCACGCATCAAAGATATGAGGTGAGACCCAGGGGATTACTTGAAAGAGATTTGAAAAAAACAAAAGTGTAGGGAAAGAGATAAAGAAACAGAGATAGATAGAGAGAAAGAGAGAAAGAGACCGAAAGAGAGAAAGAGACCGATTAGAGAAAGAGACCGATTAGAGAAAGAGACCGACAGAGACCGACAGAGAGAGAAAGAAAGATGAAAAGGAAGGAAAGGAGGAAGGAAGAGAAAAAGGTAGGAAAAAAGAAAGGCAGGAAGGAAGAAAGGAAGGATGGAAGACAGGAAGGATGGAAGAAAGGAAGGAAGAAAGGAAGGAAGGAAGAAAGAGAAAAAGGAAAGGAGAAACTAGGGAAGAAAGAGAAAAAGAAGAGGAGAAGGGAGAGGAGAAAGGAGAGGAGAAAGGAAGGAAGAAAGAGAAAAAAGGTGAGGAGAAAGTAAGGAAGAAAAGAAGGAAGGAAGGAAGAGAAAAAGGAGAGGTGAAGAGAAGGAAGGAAGGTAAGTAGGTAGGTAGGTAGAAAGGAAGGTAGAAAGAAAGAGAAAAAGGACGAGAGAGAAAGAGAACGAAAGAGAAAGAGAACGAAAGAGAACGAAAGAGAAAGAGAACGAAAGAGAACGAAAGAGAAAAAGGACGTGAAAGAGAGAGAAAGAAAAAAAAAGAAAAGAGAAAGAGAACGAAGGAGAGAAAGAAAGAGAGACAGAGAACGAAAGAGAGAAAGAAAGAAAGAGAAGAAAGGAAAATAGAAAGAGAACGAAAGAGAGAAAGAGAAAAAAAGAAAGGAGAAAGAGAACGAAAGAGAGAAAAAAAGAGACAAAGAAAGAGAAAGAGAACGAAAGAGAGAAAGAAAGAAAGAAAGAGAAAAAAGAAAAGGAAAAGAGAACGAAAGAGATAAAGAAAAGGGAAGGGTGAAAGGAAGGGTGAAAGGAATGGAGAAAGAGAGAGAAAAAGAAAGTGAGAAAGAGAATGAAAGAAAGAGAGAGAGAGAAAGAGAAGAAGAAAAAGAGCAAAAGAATGAAAGAGAAAAAGAAACAGAGAGAGAGAGAGAGAAAGAGAATGAGAGAGAAAGAAACTGTGATAGAGACAGAGAAAGAAAAAGAGAAAAAAAACAGTGATAGAGAGAGGAGAAGAAAGAAAGGAAGAAACAGAGATAGTGAGAGAGAGAGAAAAAGAATGACTGACAGAAAAATAGTGAGAAATAAGAAGAACCGTTCGTTTTCCTCTAACGGATGGTCAACTTCGTTTCGTAATGCGTGTTGTTAAGGAGAAATCACCTCCAAAGAAAAAGTGCCACGCTATCCTATTCATCGAGCTTTTCTATTGAACTCTCCTATTACACACATCGACATAATATATATATATATATATATATATATATACATGTATATATATATATATATACACATTATATTTTTGTACGCATGTATTTTTGTATGTATATGCATCTATTTTTATAAAGTATGTATTTATATTTATGTATGTATAGGTTTTATTTGTTTATAAATACGCGGATACGTTTCTAGCTATATTAAGGCTTGCCAGCGGGTGTTTACGGGTCATGTTGCCATCGAGACGAGATTCATCAAAGCTGAAGAATCTCACAGTTCTGACGCGTTAAATCGATTTCCGAAGGACTTTAGCGATGCCGCGATACCAAGAAACACAAGTAAACTGTAATGCTTAGAATCGTAAATCGTTAAAGGATATTATTTTTTTCTTTTCCTCTTTTTCTTTCTTTTTTTTTATTATTTTTTTTTTCACAACCTTTGAAAGTACAACGATTTCGATTACTGTCATTATTTTTATTATTTTTATTTTCATTTTTTAATTAACATATCTTTTGTCGTCGATTTTGAACTCTTTGGACGTTGGTGTTACGTATATGAGAATTCGTTAATTAATTTATTAAAAAAAGTATAGTCAATTATTTCCGAAGAACTGTGAATGTTTCGATGGAGACGTGAAGTTTACGTAGGAGATTCAACGAACTGTTTCGAAGATATTTAAGATATTTATATTTTTATTAAGTATATCGACATTTGCTTTTTTATCATTCGAGCTTTGTTATTATTGATTGGGAGAAAATAAGTATTATTTTATGGGTTTTATTTGTCTTTTTGGAATGTATATACGAATTATTATTATCATTGTCATCGTCATCATCATCATCATCATCGATAGAAATGAAGTTGGAAATGATGATAATGTATTTGAAACGATTTGCTTAAATATGCTAATATATGATTTCCTCATCTTTGTGAAGTTTCATATATCTATATGAATGTGTTATATATATGTGAGTGTATGTTATCTATGTATATGTATATGTGTACACACACCCTTGCGCGCGCACACACACACACACACACACACAACACAACACGAATTTATTTGTAGGCGCAAAAGTGTATGACGAATGACTTTTCTATATTTTTTTATTATTTATTTTGTTGCTATAATTAAATGAAATAAATAATTAAAAAAGGCGAATGTTTAAAAATATTATCAAAATAATTTATATCTAAAAAGGAAAATTATTATTTCTTTTTTTTTAATGTAACTAAAACGCGAATCAATCACGTGAACGTTAAATAATTATAAATTAAAGATATATTTTCAAAGTACTGTTAATAATTAAAAGTATATTTTTTATATAATTTTTCAAAATATGTAATATATTCAAGAGTCTATTTATGTACATACATATATGTCTACAAGTGGATATGTAAGTTTAAAAAATCAACGGCCTAATAGCTTTACGTATAATAAGAAAAAAAAAAAAAAAAAAGAGACAAAATAGTGATATTAGCTTTAACGAACCGATTGCACGAAAGAATATATGTATGTATGCATGTATGCATGTTGTATGTATGTATGTATGTATGTAAGTATGTAATTAGGTATAATGTATCTATGTAAGTACGTATATAGGTATAATGTATGTATGTGAGTATGTATATAGGTATGAGGTATGTATGTATTACAGTATCGTAAGTACGTTCTTATTTACGAAAGGAATAATTTGTTCGCAAGAAAATGCTTTGCAATGATGCTTTTAAAAGATCGTGCTTAAAACTTTTACGAAAAAATATAGTTGATGAATTAAAGTTTGTGATAATGACGAATATTTATATAGAATCATTTTCGTGATGGACTATGATGATGATCGGTAAACGTTCCTAATGACGTTTTTAACTATTGAATTTTATTCTTTTTTTATATTTATCTCTGTTTGCTCCATCCTTTCTTTTATCTCTCTATCTACCTCTATCGACAATAATAATAATAACAATAATAATAATGATAAGAATAAGAATAAGAATAAGAATAAGAATAATAATAAGAATAATAATAATAATAATAAATATGATAATCTATAGGAATATTTGACAAGCGACGAGATCGCAACAATGCCTTGGAATTGAAAAAAGATTATTAAACTGCTTGTCGACACTTCTGCAAAATCCTTGGTTTATAGTAATGCTTATTATCGACATTATACGATATTGAAAGAGAGGGAAAGAGAGAGAGAGAGAGAGAGAGAAACAGAGAGAAAAAAAATAATTTATTATAATAAGCTAGAATCTTTGCTTTAGAAATATAAAAGATATTATAATATTTTTCGAATTAAACGGTGGCTTAGTAATAATGATACGTTAAAAATAAAAGGAAATGAAAATTGTATGATAAATTAAACTCTACAATTTTCTTTTTCTTTTTTTTCTTCTTCATTTATTTTTTTTCTTTTTTAATATGAAGCTTTGTCATAGATAAATAAGTACATAACTACAGCGAATAGAAAATTCTTACGCGTAATCACAAACGTATTTAAAAATCCGTTATTTATTTCTCTTCTCTTGCTATTATTTTCCAAATAGAAATCTCATTATTTTCTACAAATAATTACAATGCAATCTAGAAATAACTGAAAGCACATAAAAATTGAGTAATTAAAATTTCATTCGATGCGAAATTTTCTCTTTCTTTCTTTTTTTGTGTTTTTCTTGCAAATCTAATCGTAATTATGATATGAAGATTATTTTTTCTCGTAGTATGCCAATTATTTGTTACAGAATAAAAAGCGGAACTGTCGGAATTATAATAAAAAAGGGTAAAGAAATTGATTGAAATAATCGAAATGATTCAGAAACTAGTTTTCACTTCGTCTTTGTCATTCTTTCTCATTTTCTCTTTTTCACTTTCAAAAGATAGCTGGTTAAATCGATGCCACTCGCTTAACCGAATTTTGAATCCTCTCTCGGCAGCCCGTAAATTAATTAAAGCGTCGTTCGAGAGCTCGACGCCACATCGATATATGAAATAAGCGAAATGACAGTACTTGGATCAAGCATTTTCCTTCTCTCTCTCTTTTTCTCACGCTTCTGTTTATTTTTTATATCAAACGAAACGAGTCGATGATAATTTTGCAATACTTGAGAAAGCTTTCTACGAAAAACTTTTAATTCTCCCTCGAAACAACGATCAGGCTCTTCATCCTTTTTTTTTCTTTCAAAGGTTGTTACAAATATTTTTTTTCTTTTTTTTTCTTTTTTCTTTTTTTTCTTTTTTCTTTTTTTTCTTTTTTCTTTTTTTTTCTTTTTTCTTTTTTTTTCTTTTTTCTTTTTTTTTCTTTTTTCTTTTTTTTTTCTTTTTTCTTTTTTCTTTTTTTTCGGAGAACCTCAAAAGTGATATCAATAAGCATCTACCTATGTTAAAATTATCATTTTTGCTCTTCATCAAAATTCTTCATTTTCGATCGATCAATCGTGAAAACCATCGAGATAAGGGCAAAGATTTTTAAGTTATATTTATACATATATATAGAGATATATAAGTACGTATTCATTCTTTGTTATTTCATCGTCCTCATAATCCTCCATTCACTCACAGCATTCTTTCTTTCGATACACCACACTCCCAAGCATACCATACTACGTTCTACATATTCTACAACATTTATCTACGATCAGTTGAGCACTGTTAGCATACTTACGAGAAAAAGAAAAAAAGAGAGAGAGAGGCAATGAAAATGAAGCGACTCGATTTGTGCGAATAATAATATACTCTTTGAAATCTATATCATTGACATCAATTTATGAAAAATCTGAATAATTTTTATGTCGTTTAATTTTTGTCTCTCTTTATTTCTCTCTCTACATTTTTTCTCTTCCTTTTTTGGTTATTCCAACTAAGCAACAGGTAGTTCTCTATAAAAGGAACGAAGAAAGAAAAAAAAATTGAAATAGGTAGAGTGAGAGAAAGGTAGAAAGAGATAGAGAAAGATATAGTAATAGTGAGAGAGGGATGGTTAGGGTGTGAGAGTGAGATAGCGTGCCGTGGGGTCGTGAGTGCTGCGAAAGAGAGAGAGAGAATGCGATTGTGAAAGAGCGCTGAGGACGGCAGGAGAGAGACAGACGGAGAGAGAGAGAGAGAAAGACAAAGAAAATAAAGTGACTCAATTTGTGTAAATAACAACATACTATTTAAGATCCATATTATTCAAATAAATTCATTAAAAGTCTAAATAATTTTTATGTCACTTAATTTTGAATATCTACTGTCTTTCTTTCTCTCTTTTTCCCTTCATTTTTTCTCTTTTTTTGGTATTCGAGTTTAGCAACAGGTAGTTCTCTGTAAAAGAAATAAAGGAAGAAAAAAATTGGAAGTGGAAGAGAGAGCGAGAGAGTGAGAGGGAGAGAGTGAGAGGGAGAGAAAGATATAGCGATAGTGCGAGAGTGAGAAGGGATAGTTAGGGAAGTGGGAGTGAGACAAAATGTGGCAGGGTTGAGAGTGGCGCGAAGGAGTAAGGGAAGTGGGGAGCGGAAAGGACAATAGGAGAGATTTAGAGAGAGATAGAAGGATAGAGTAAGAGAGGGGAAAATGTAGCGAAAAAGAGAGTGGGTTTGAGAGGGAGAGGAAAGAGAAAAAGAGACAAAAAAAATCAAGCGACTCGACTTGCGTGAAGAACAGCATACTATTTAAGATCCATATCATTGAAATGAATTCATTAAAAATCTAAATAATTTTTGTTATTTAATTTTGAAAATCTATTGTCTCTCTTTCTCTCTTTCTCTCTCTCTCTCTCTCTCTCTCTCTCTTTCTTCATCTTTTTCTCTTCTTTTTCTGATTATTCGAACTTAGCAACAGGTTGGAATTCTCTATAAAAGAAATGCTGGAAGAAAAGAATTAAAAGAGGAAGAGAAAATGAGAGAACGAGGGGAAGTTAAGGAGGCGGATCGAAATAAAGTGTGATGGGGTTGAGAGACGTGTAAAAGAGAAAGAGGAAAGTGTGCTTGTGAGGAGTGGAATGGACAGCAGGAAAGAGAGAGAGAGGGTGCAAGAGTGAAAATGAGAGAAGATAGAAGGATAGAGTGAGAGGGTGAAAAGTCGAGAAGTGAAAAAGAATGTGAGCGAGGAAGAGAGAGGAGAGAGAAAACAAAGAAAGACAAAGAAAGTCAAATGACTCGATTTATGGGAATAACAACACAATTTAAGATCCATATTATTGAAATAAATTCATTAAAAGTCTAAATAATTTTTATGTCATTTTATTTTGAAAATCTACTGTTTCTCTTTCGCTTATTTCAGCTTAGCAACAGAGGGGAATTCACTATATAAAAAATGCAAAAAAAAAAAAAAAGAAAAAAAAAAATTGAGAGAAGAAGAGAGAGTAAGAGACAGACAAAGAAAACGAAGTGACTCGATTTGTTTGAATAATAACACACTATTTAAGATCCGTATTATTGAAATAAATTCACTAAAAGTTTAAATAATTTATATAATTTATTTAAAATTTAATTTAAAAAATTCACTATCTCACTTTATTTCTCTTTCACTTCACTTTTCTTCACTTCCTTTGTTGGTTATTCGAAATTAATAACAGGTCTTCCCTATTAAAAGAAATGAAAAAAAAAAAAAAATTAAAGAAAGGAAGAGAAAAAGAGAGAAAGAGAGAAGAGGATGGGTCAGTGGGTGGTTAGGCGTGGCTGGGGGTAGCTGAGCGTAGCTGGGGGTGGATGGGTGGGTGGTGGGTGGGTGGGTGGGTCAGTGGGTGTTGCCCGGGTCCATAGGTGGGTGGGTGGGTCAGAGGGTGTTGCCCGGGTCCATAGGTGATTGGGTGGGTCAGAGGGTGTTGCCCGGGTCTGTAAGTCGAAGGGTGGCTCGGTGGGTGTTGGCCGGGTCGGTAGGTATTCGGGTGTGTCATAGTGGATAGGTAGGTGTTACTATGCGAAGATAGATGGTTGGTTGGGTCAGGGGGTGGTTGGATGGGTCAGTGGGTGGGCAGGTGTTACTACGCGAAGATAGATGGTTGGTGGAGTCAGGGGGTGGTTGCATGGGTAAGTGGATGGGTACGTGGATGGATAGGTCATTGGATGCCTGGATGGGTCATTGAATGGTTGAACAGGTCATTGGGTGGTTGGTGGAGTCGGTGGGTGGTTGGTGATCGGGGAAGTATGGGGTAAGGGATGGTTGATGGGGCAGAGTAAGGGAGGATGATGAGAGGTATAGAAAAAGGGAAGAAGGGAGAGAAGAGCGAAAAGAGAAAGAGGGAAAAATTTTAATAGAAAGAGGAGAAAAAAATTTGGTATCTTACACTTACATTGCATAATTTACGAATTTTAATTACTTACTTACTTACGTAGTTTCTGGAATCTGTCCGCAACAGAGTCCGCTGATGACGTGTCAAATATGTCAGATGTGTCAGATATGTCATAAAGTTCAAATTAAGATATAAGATGGAACGATGGATGATGTCAATGTTTCACGAACAATGATTATCGAATTATTTTTGAAAACTTTCTTTAATACGTTTCGTCGAAATATTTATTAAAAGAAAAGGATATTTTATTATTAGACACTTTTTCATCACTTGTTACAGATTTTCTGGTCTCTTTGAAAACGAGGATTTGTACATATACGTTTATGCGGATTTATATTAAATCTCTTAAATCTTGTTTTTTATATGCGAAACGAATAAAATTTTTCAATTACGACGATATAATTCGGATTATGAACCATCGTTAATACATTTTTTTTTTCTCTGGTATCTTTTACTATTATGCTGCATGATTATTGAAAATATATTTTATACGTCATACTTGTCTCTTTTTTCTGTCTTTCTGGCATTTTTAGTTGCTAAATTTATCTTACATTATAACGGAGAATGTTAAAGAGAGAAAAAGAAAATTTATTTTTTTTTTGTAATTTTTTGAAATTTTTGTATTCTAATGTTAGTTAATTTTTATAACTTTTACGTTTCTTTTCCCGCCCGTCAGTATGATTTCTCTCTCTTTTTTTTTTCTTTTTCTTTTTTTGTACTGTCTATTTCACCCTCTTTTTCTATCTATTTCAATCTTTATTCTATGTCTTCCTTTCGTGAAATAAATTCTATGATATGAAAGAGAACAAGCTGCGTTTGATCAAAAGAATCTTTGCAATCTTTAAATTTCGATTAACGTTTTACTAATTTTTAAATTTGATGTTATCTTCTTACTTATCAAAGAGAATGAAATATACATTTATATACACATATTTCGTGAAATAAATTTGTCGATACAGAGAGAGAGAAAAAAAAGAGAGGAAGAATAAATAAGTCGTTCGATTTTCTATATTTTTCGAATTTTCAAATTCCAACAAATGTTAAATAATTTCCAAGTTTCCATCTTATCTTGTTTTCCTTATCGATGAATTTGCAAAATCTTTTTTTTTTGTTTCTTTTTATCTCTTTATCCATCTTATTTTATTTTTCTCTGGTGAGATAAATTCTACGATTCTACTGAGAAATAAGATATACATCCTACGATCTTGTTCATTTTTGAAATTTTTACACTTTAAAGATATATTCACTTTATTCACAATTCATTTGTCTTCTTCTTTTATCAACGGATATGGAAAATCTCTTTTTATTTTTCAGTCCTTATCTCTATCTATCTTTTTCTTTTCTTTTCTTTTCTCGTAAAATATATTCAACGAATACAGAGATAGTTAACGAGAGAAAAAGAGGAAATAAGAAAAAATTAATAAGTCGTTCAATCTTCTGTATCACCAAAAAATCTGCGACTTATAATTTTTACTTCATTTCTACTTTTTCTCAAACATTACTTCAATTTCTCTTTATTGTGGAATCTATTTTACGATAGAGAACAAGAAAAAGAGAAAGAGGAAGAGAGGAAGAAAGAGAGAGAGAAAAAGAAAGAAAAGAAATGAATTTCTCGACCTTTTTGAACTTTAAAAAAATCTTCGACCCGATCTGCTTTCTTTATCAATTATAATATTTCCGTCAAAAGCCACGAGAAAAAAAGAAAAATTAAAAATAAGAATAAAATAATGAATAAGAAGAAGGAGAAACAAAAAAAGAATAAACAGTAACAACAAAAAATATTCTTTTGCTTTCTTTTCCATTTCTCTACAATCTTTTTCAAATCACTACTTTAAAACGATTACGGCTCGCGTGTTTGATATCAGAAGAGACGTTTCTGCCGTCGGGCAGTGTACGGAAACTTGGATTTTAAAAGTTTTTCATCTTACACAGTAAAAATCAGTAATTACATCTATAATATTAAGTTGGATACATGCATCGGGTGTGAAAGATCGGAGAAAGGTAAAAAAGGAAAAGATAAAGATGTGGGTAGCAATGGGACAAATTAAAAAAGAGGAAGACAAAGTAACAATGGAAAGGTATTACAAGTTATCGGATGTAAAATATAGAAAATATGGATATCGCGGGAAATTCTAGGATTTGATATACGGCGGTTAGGAAAAAGTTTCGAGATTGGGAGAGAACGGATCACATCGAGAAAAATAAATATTTACGTACTTTATAAGAGCTTCTGCAGTTCTCTCTACTACCCAGGACGTCGACGTACCGCAATTGTATCGCAGACGATGCTGAGCTTCTGTCGTAGAAACTGAACTGCGTACAATTGCGTCAACGAACTTCGTTGGAATAGTTGCTGGATCCTGGATTTCGGATGTAGGTGCCTTTCAAGAATTAATACGCAGGCGCTGCATCCGTTCTCTGTCTCTCTCCATCTTCTTCCCATCGCCCTTCCTACATTCCTGCCTACCTGCTCATTCGCTTGCCTGTTACCCCTGTCTTTGCAAAAAGCTTTACTGTTTCTCCCACTCTCTCTCTTTCTCCCTCTGTCTATCTGTTGCTCTCTCTCTTCCTTTCGTCTCCTCTCCCTCTGTTCCACGTTCTCTCTGCCTCCCGCACTCTCTATTCCTCTTTCTCTCTCCCTCTCTTCGTCCTCTCTCTCTGTTTCGTCCTTTCTCTCTCTTTCTTTCTCTCTTCCCCCGTCTCTCTTTCATTCCCTCTCCTTCTTGTCTCCCTCTTTCTTTCCCGCCTTCCGCCTCGTTCCCCTGACACACCCCCTAACACTCCCCCTGACAACCTCCCATGACACTCCTCCTGCCACTCTCCTCTGACTCTCTCCCCCATCTCTCCCACATTTCTCCCACATCTCTTCCCCATCTCTCCCCCATCTCTCCGCCTCTCTTCCCTTTCTCGACCCCTTTCTCGTCCCCTCTTTCGACCCCTCTTTCGACCTCTTTTTGAACTCTCTCCCGTCCTCTCGATCGTCCTCTCCCTGGTCCTTTCTCTCGTCCTCTCTCCCGGCTCTCTCTCGTCCTCTCTTTCTCCTCACGCACCCATCATCTCTTTCTCTCCATCTTTATCTGTCCCGTTAATTCTGTTTCTATCTGGCTTTTTCTATCTGACCAGATACTCTTTTTAATATCCTCTTTTTCCTTTTTTTTCCCCCCTTTTCCTTCCCTATGTTTTTTCCCTAGCAACGATTCTAACAGCGTTCTATAGAATAATTTCCAGTAATCTTTCTGGATATTTCAAGTGATTTCTATCTATCTATCTGTCCCTTTTTCTCTTTTTTAATCATTTTTTCCTATATATTTTTAATATTTTCTCTTTTTCCTTTTTCTCTTTCTCTCTGGAACATTTTTTACCAATCCGTTTCAAATCAATCCTCGTTCATTTTTTGAATATCGACTCGAAGAAAAATTTAATACATCGATTTTCACTAATAATTTTTGTTATTTGTTATTTATATACGTAGGAAAATTATTTTTTACTCCGTTTAACGTCTAACAAACATGTTAACGAAATTATTGATTTTTATGTTTAACGTAGAGAAGTACAGGGTGGCAACAGTAGTAATGTTGGTAGTACTGATAGTAATATATGGTTAGATATTATTATTACTATTATATAATTTATAACAGATCGATTCGAATTTGTTTAGTTATAAAATTTCGTTTATTCACATCATCTTAATGTATTACTACATAGGTTTTTACATATCTGACAACACATTCGACTTTTCTGATATAATTAATTAATTTTTTCTCTCTTTCTCGCTCTCTCTCTCCCTCTTTTGTCAAAGAAAACTTTTATCGAAGATTGCTCACGATCTCCGAATGGTTCATTCGGAGATGAAATTGAAATTGAAATTGAATACTGATTATTGGGATGGAATCAAGACAAGAAACAAGGTTTTCTTCTATGTACTTCCGCTGCAATGATTCTACGTGTTTATTTTTCATCAAAATATTCGTCAATATTGCGAAAAAGGGAAATCGATATTTTCACAAATTGATTATTACAAATCTAGACGAGAAGTAATACTTTTGGAAAATCAACTTCGCTTCAATAAAGATTATCGAACGATTCTATTTGTTTAGATGATTATTCAAAAGGAATTTTTTTAAATTTCGAAAAAAAGATAAAAACAGTAGTAATATACCATACATTTTTCACTTCTTCTTAGAAACCCAATGAAATGGGGAACTTTTGAACATAATTTGTTTCATAAATAACAATATAACTTTACACGGTACTTAATTATATTCTTTTTGAACGATTCTACTTATTTATTCGTTTATTTTAACGATTACAATAAGAAAGAATCAATAATATTTCGACAATTAATTATGAAAAGCCTAAAAGAAAAAACGAAACTTATGAAAAATTGACTTGTTTGGTCAACTTTTCAAATATTCAACAATTTCAAAAAGTTTTCAAATAGAGGAGAAAAACTGAAACAGAAATCAAAACACTTCAACGACAAATCATTCTTAGAAACCTAATCGAATGTCAAAAACGTCTAACAATTAGAATAATTAAATGGGAATCACAATTAAACTTCTATAGTCCATTTTGGTCCAAATTGAATGACTTAACATAAGTGTAATTAAAGGGGAAGGTTCTACCAGCCCTGTTGCACATATACGTCTATATACAAGAAACCCACGAACACATAAACACACACCCCACAGACATACAGATTCCAGGCATTATATCGTAATATTGAACAGAAAAGAAACGATTAGATCGTTCGAAACTTATCAGAGCAAAAAAGGTGCAATGCACTGTTTAAAAGTCGATTATTTTTTCTTTCTTATTTCTTTATCTTCTTTCGTTGTAATGGGAATATAGTAATAATAATTCATTTCTCTCTCTCTAGCAGTTCTATCGATTATTTCAATGAAATAATAATGTTCTGAATCACACGAGAAATTCTTAAAGTTTATTCAACGATAATCTTTGAAGCAAAAACTATGCTTCGTACAGACATTTCAGAAACTTCTCGTATTTCTGTTTTTAAGAATGAATGAGAGAGAACTTATCGATTGGTGAAAGAATACGTGTGTTTGTGTACAAGTGTGTATACACGTGTCCTATGCGGGAAGGGGAAAGAGGAAGAAAAGGTCAAAACCTGTATCCTCTTAAAGTTAAGTAAACTGACATCGCACAATAGTAGGGTAGCAACAGACAAAAAGTTGATTTCTTAATAGCCATGGAATTGAAGCTTTATTAAGATAGTTAAATAATCGGATAATCGTTGATAAGAACTTAAAACTACTACATGCACAAACGGAATTAAGTAGGAATATATGTATATATACATATATATATATAAACGTGAGTGTTTCTCTTCAAATTTCGGGAAATTCGAATTCTGGATGGTACTGTAAGAGGGATATATATATATATATATATATATATATATACCTGCCATATATATGATAATAAATAGTATAATATATGATGATAATAAATAGTATAATATATGATGATAATAACTAATATAATATATGATAATAATAAATAATATAATATATGATAATAATAAATAATATAATATATAATAATAATAAATAAAAATATATGTAAGGGAAAGAAAAAAAAAAAGTCGGTACGAATATTGAAAACTTCCAGTGGAAATAAAAAACAAAAAATAAAAAAAAAATTAAAAAATCAAAAAATGGAAATAAAATAATATAATATATAATAATAATAATAATAAATATAATCTGATGATAATAAATAATATAATATGATAATAATAAATAATATAATATATAATAATAATAAGTAATATAATATATAAGAATAATAAATAAATATAGATATAAAGGAAAGAAAAAAGGAAATATCAATACGAATATTGAAAACTTTCAGTGGAGATAAAAAACAAACAAAATAAAAAAATTAAAAAATCAAAAAATGGAAAAAAAATAATACCTTTCCTTTTTTTAAAATTTTGTTCAAATATCTTGCAAAAGATTTTAAGAGAAAACATTTCGGTTTGGTACGAACTAAAAGATTTATGTTATCCCTTAATGGCGCTTACGGCTTTGGTTTTTCGACTAGTTCGAGTATTATTTGGTAGGAAGTATTATTTGGTAGAAAACATCCACGGCAGAATCGATCATTTTTTTTTATTCACTTTTATGCAAGAAGAAGAAAGCTAATGTTAAGTACAATTTTTTAAAATATCATTTTTTTTTCTTCTTTCTAATATCATTCGTCGTCATATATAAAATATGAAAGAATGATTAATTTTTTCAATAATTTTTTGACTCATCGTAATGTATTTTTAATAATTGATACAAATTAATATTATATTGTTACGTAATTATATCATAATATTATATTCTGTTGAAAGTTACATAGTATTGTTTAATATCATAATACAGATTATTATGTCAAGTTATAGAAATTAATATATTAGTAGATTATAATATATAATACTTACAATATCTACATATATAATATAAAATAAATGATATATATATGATATAAATAATGTCCATCGCACAAATGAATAAAAAAAAAATTATCTATTAAGCATAGTTATATAAAAAAAATATAAAAATTACGAATCAGAAACATAATAAATATTAAGTAAATATTATCTATTAAGTATAGATATATAAAAAAAAAAAAATATAAAAATTAAGAATGAGAAACATAATAAATATTAAGTGAATATTATCTATTAAGTATAGTTACATAAAAATAATATAAAAATTACAAGTGAGAAACATATTAAATATTAAATAAATATTATCTATTAAGTATAGATATATAAAAGAGACATAAAAACTACGGGTGGGAAACATAATACATATTAAGTGAATATTATCTATTAAGGATAGATATATAAAAAAAAAAAAAATACATAAAAATTACGAATGAGAAACATATTAAATATTAAATTAATATTACCTATTAAGTATAGTTATATAAAAAAGATATAAAAAAATTGCAAGTGAGAAACATAATAAATATTAAGTGAATATTATCTATTAAGGATAGATATATAAAAAAAGAGGTATAAACAAATTACGGGTGAGAAACATAATAAATATTAAGTGAATATTATCTACTAAGTATAGTTATATAAAAAAGACAAATAAAAACTACGGGTGAGAAACATAATACATATTAAGTGAATATTACCTATTAAGTATAGATATAAAAAAAAAAAAAAATATAAAAATTAAGAGTGAGAAACATAATAAATATTAAGTGAATATTATCTATTAAGTATAGTTATATGAAAAAGACAAATAAAAATGATGGACGAGAAACATAATAAATATTAAGTAAATATTATCTATTAAGTATAGATATATAAAAAAAAAAATATAAAAATTAAGAGTGAGAAACATAATAAATATTAAGTGAATATTATCTATTAAGTATAGTTATATAAGAAAAATACATAAAAATTACGAGTGAGATATTAAATATTAAGTGAACATTATCTGTAAAAGAAAAACATAAAACATGCACAAATAGATGCACAAAAATACGGAGAAAAGTACGCACAAAAATACTCAAAAAAATACGCAAAAAAATACTCAAAAAATACGCACAAAAACATGCAAAAAAACGCGAAAAATACACACAAAAATATGCAAAAAAACACGCGAAAAATACGCACAAAAATATGCACAAAACACGCGAAAAATACGCAAAAAAGTATGCAAAAAACACGCGAAAAATACGCACACAAATATGCACAAAACACGCGAAAAATACGCACACAAATATGCACAAAACACGCGAAAAATATGCACAAACAATGCAAAAGACACGCGAAAAATATGCACAAACAATGCAAAAAACACGCGAAAAATATGCACAAACAATGCAAAAAACACGCGAAAAATATGCACAAACAATGCAAAAAATGAAAAGTATGCACAAAAGTATGCACAAAAATACGCAAAAAAACACGCATAAAAGTTCGCACAAAGATATATATATACGCCGTCTGTCAAAAACGTTCCGAGACTGATCTTATTTCTTGCTACTTCTTATTCTTTCTATAAACGACGTTAACGGTCACATCCTAAAGCAACAACTCTAAATAGCAGGTGTGGATTTTCTCGGTCTATTGTCAGCAGACAATAATGGGTCTACGATCGAAGTGTATCAACGTATTGTCACAGATTCTAATGGAGCAACAAGCAGTAATCCGATTTCACGTTTTACTTGGTAAAACGGCTACGAAGACATTCAAGTCCACGAAAAACGCTTACGGCAATAATCGTTTAAGTTCTGCACGAGTTTTTGAGTGGTTTAATCGTTTTATAGAAGAACAAGGATCGCTCGAGGACAATGAAAGGATTGAGAGAGTCGCACCTTAAGTTCACCCGACGGAACATGGGAAAAATTCGTGATACTTCGAAAACCAACTATAATCTCACATGCAACAGGTATCACAAAAGAGCTAAACATCCCTAAATCGTGCTCAAGATATTCTCTGGAATGTGTTGGAGAAGAGAAAAGTGTACAAAGTTGTTCCACGCATCTTGTCTTCCAAACAAAAAGTCCGACGCGCGCGTGGATGCTTGTCACGACTTCATTGAAATGGCCGCAGATGGGAAAAAAAAAAGGAAAAGAAAGCAGGCAATTCTTTTCTGGAAAATATCATCACGGGTGACGCGACTTGGTTGTTAGCAATATGAACCAATTACCACAAAACAAACTGCAGAATGGCTTTTTCATGGTGTGTCAAGATCGAAGAAAGACAAAATCAAAAGTGAAGACAATGATTATAGCTTTTCTTGACTTTTACGGCACTCTCCACAAGGAATTTATTCCCATGGGTACTACCGTACATTCCCAGTATTATTTGGATGTTATGGATCGATTGTGTAAGAGGATTCAGAGGGTCCGTCGGCAACAATAAAAGAAGAGGGATTTCTTCTTGCTACAACGATAATACTCCCGCTCACACGACTGCACACAGAAACAAGTACTACTACTCAACCATCCATATTGATCCGATTTGGCATCGAGTGACTTTTTTTTGTTCCCTAAAACAAAAATTCATATGAAGGATCAACGCTTTGACGATATAACGGATATTCAAGCCAATGTGACATGCGAGTTAAACAACGTCCCAAAAAAAAAAAGGCTTTTTGGACAGTTTCACATGGTTATCTGAGTGTTACGTGCATGTGATTCAAGAGAAGGGAAGAGACCGTAAAATAATTGAAAGATTAAAATTGTCATTATAGTTTTCTCTATTTTTTATTAATTTAGTCTAGAAACATTTTAGACAGACGGTGTACATATAGTTATAAAGATTAAGTTATAATATTAAGTGAAAAAGCGAAGTACTAGCGATATAAACTGTGCAGACAATAACAAAACTGACAAAATGTGATAACTCTCCAAAGGTGCTAAAAACTTAGACTAGTATCCAACAGTAGACATTGTATGATTCTCCTGATTTTCCTTGTCTGTGTTGCGTGAAGGACTTAATGCGTGAAAACAATGAATAAATGTGAAAAAGATATAACAATATGATATAACGTACTAAGATTGTTCTTAGTAACAAACATATACATATACACATATACATATACATATACATATAAATAACATACGTGTCGCATAGTTTGATCTCTCTCTCTCTCTCTCTTTCTCTTTCTATCTTTCTCTCTCTGTCCATTTTCTCATGAATTGTAGATGAGTTTTCCTTTCGATCTTTCACTGAGTGGAACTACTTAAATACTAGAGTTGCACCGACAATTTGAGTTACTTGAATAACAGAGAGAAAGGGAGAGAGAATTGTAAGAAAAACTTTTCGAATATTTCACATATATTACAGTTAATAATTTCGACAAGGATTGACAAAGTTATTATCAAATGGTCCATTTTACGTGTATAATTACATATATAGATGTGTAAGTGTGCATATATACACCTATCTATATATCTATATGTACAATATCGTCATCATCATTGTTATTATTACATCGTTAATTTCACTTATATCTAATATTATTATTATAACAATAATAATTATCATTATTATAATTATTACTATACTGTTAATTTCACTTATATATATATATATATATATATATATACATATATATTTATATATGATTGTTATTAGTATCATTATTACTGTCATTATCATCTTCGGCGATTTGAATCATATATAATATATATATATACATATATACATGTATAAGGAAGTCATTGTTTCTTGATATCTCACGACCGTGAGCTTTAATAAGCGGTCAACATAGAATAATAGACGAAATAGCAGTCTTTGCTCGAACGTAGTATACTTTACGTGTTACGATTCTCACTCATTCGCGCATACTAGCGCATATATACATACAGTCGTATGTATCTATATTATATCTATGTAAAGGAATGAATAGGAAGCATGCTAGAATAATTTGTATCACGTGAAACTCAAGCTTTCTCTCGTTCGCGTGCACTGTCTCATCCCATAAAAGGGATATAATCGATTCTAACGTTAACGATTCTACTCTTATGGTCTAACTATATTAAATAGTCTTTATCGTAACAATTCTCTTAAGCTTTCAATATTTTTGCTATTTCAATTCATTCCTTTACACTTTTATCTTTATATTTTTTCTTTCTCTGTTTTTTCAACAAAGTCTTATATCAAATAATATATCATCGAGCAACAAACTTATGTATTGATTAAATCAATGTTCTATATGTAAAAAAATGTATGCTGTGTATTAACATCTGAACAATTAAATGCTTCTTAAATGTATATCTTGTGATATTGTTATTTATAATATCGTTACCTTCGAAATGTAGAATTATTTTTTCCTTCATTGAATTTAGAAATTGTGAAGAATTCGTAGAAAGTAGATTTTCAAAAATTACTTTTTCGAAAAAAGAATTATATATATATATATGTGAGGTACAAAAAGGATAGAAAATCAAAATGTTTTAAGTGATTTAAAAAATTAATTACTTCTTTTCCCAAATGTTTTAGATCAATATATTTTCTCTCGTACGATTAATAATTAACTTCCTAGACTAACAATTCCTTTCTTTTTTTCTTCTTTTTTGTAGAAAGCTTCGGAAAGAAAGTATTGACGTTTAAAGTCGACTATGAATTTTTGGTCCATCCTGTACTACAAACAATCGTTTTATTTTACTATCTCTCGTATCTGCAAAAGGAATTAAATATATAACATATATATATATATATATATAGTTCTTTAAATATTTTATACGTCACGTTAATTTCTCCGATTAATAGAAAAAGTTATTCAATTTTATAAAACTCCAATATCGAAATATGTTTTCTTCTTTTTTTTTTTTTTTATAAACGTATTTGCACAGATTTAAAAATACGCATATAATGTACTACGTATAAAAAAAAGGAAAAAAATTGTTTTTGTGCAAATATTAATAACATTTACGTTATGACTCTTTCTCTCTCTCTCTCTCTCTCTCTTTCTTTTTTTTAACGTTTTTAATTGCAACCTATTGTAAATATAATCAACGTTTTCTAACATATAGAATGAGAGAGTCATAATAATGTAGCGTATTCGTCTATACATGGTCTATAATCTTGCAACGTATGAGGGAATACATGGCCTCAGGTCAATAATTCGCTACTCTCTCCACCAGTCTACTCCATCTACTGGTTCTCAACTTCCTTCTACATCCTATAGACGGGACATCGAAAACTTATAAAAATTTATGTTGTTAATGCGTCACGTGGAACCGATTTTCAACCCTGAAGAATCACTCAGTTTATCCAATTGATCATGGATCAAAACTATCGATTTATTTATTCTATCAAAAAATTCAATTTTCTTATGGATGAATATTTTATTAATTCTTTTACATGTAATTTGGAGGCCTTTCTTTTTTTTTTATAAATGTTATATCGTTTAATTATTTATATAATTGTAGTAAAAGTTTTAAATGATTTCATCATGATCAAGTCGCTCTTCCGAGGGAAAAGAAACCAATTCAATTATAAAAATGACATGAAAATCGATTCTTTTAAAGAGATATTATTGCATTATTTAAATAAATAAAGAATAAGCAACGCTTGAAAACAAAATTTGTTCCAAGTTTCTACGACTTTTCGTTCCAAATGACCAATCGAAAGAAAAAATTCAATTTCAAAAATTATTAACAAAATTGATTTTATTATAACAATAATGAATTATTTAAATAAATAAAGAATAAAAAATGCTTGAAAACAATATTTATTTCAAGTCTCTACGACTTCTCGTTCCGAAGATATCGACTTCCAAAGATTTTCATTCATAATTCGTATGATACGACTGTCGTAGTACAATATTAATAGTGTATTGTAGTGGTAGTGGTAGTATAGCAGGACCACCCTAATTCTTGGAATTTATATAGGTCAGTGTGTTACCGAGCTAACTTGAATGAGAGTATATAGGTCAGTGTGTTACTAAGTTAATTTGGACGAAATTATATAGGTCAGTGAACCATCCCAAATATATTTCCCCAATGGCAAAGGGTTATTTCCGGAATTAAAAATCGTAGAAACTTGATTCGAAAGCCATTTTAAGCGACAAAATTTTCTCTATATTTTTAAACATATTGTTAATAACTAACAATTTGTTATAAATAATTTTTATAAACAAATTTTTACGAAATATAATAATTTTATTTTGACAAAGAAGGAAATTCAGATTTCGATAGATTTATACAATTACATTAAATAATATATAATTTATATAAACAAATTACTTTTTTAACGAAGAAATTCTTCTCTACATGACTAATAATCACGTCTTTCATATACATGGGAATATTTCCGGAACGAGAAATCGTAGAAACTTGACTCGAAAGCCGTTTTAAACGACAAAATTTTCTCTATTTTTTTAAACATATTGTTAATAATTAACAATTTGTTATACATAGTTTTTATGAACAAATTCTTACGAAATATAATCATCTTATTTTGACAAAGAAGGAAACTCAGATTTTCATAGATTTATAAAATTACATAAAATAATAATTAATTTATATAAAGAAATTACTTTTTAGCGAAGAAATTTTTTCCGTATAACTAAAAACTAAGTCTTTTATTTGCATGTGAATATTTCCGAAACTAAAAATCGTAGAAACATGAATCGAAAGCCATTCTAAATGACAAAATTTTCTCTATCTTCTTCAACATATTGTTAATAATTAACAATTTGTTAACATAATTTTTATAAACAAATTCTTACGAAATATAATCATCTTATTTTGACAAACAAGGAAATTCAGATTTCGATAGATTTATAAAATTACATTAAATAATCAATAATTTATCCAAAAAAATTACTTTTTTACCGAAAAAATTTTTTTTTATATAACAAAACCAAGTCTCATTTACATGGGAATATTTCCGGGACGAAAAATCGTAGAAACTTGATTTCGAAAGCCATTTTAAACGACAAAATTTTCTCTATTTTTTTAAACATATTGTTAATAACTAACAATTTGTTATACATAATTTTTATAAACAAATTCTTACGAAATATAATCATCTTATTTGACAAAGAAGGAAACTCAGATTTTGATAGATTTATAAAATTACATAAAATAATAATTAATTTATATAAAGAAATCACTTTTTAATGAAGAAATTTTTTTTTACATGACTAAAAACCACGTCTTTTATTTGCATGTGAATATTTCCGAAGCGAAAAATCGTCGAAACTTGAATCGAAAGCCATTCTGAATGACAAAATTTCCTCTATTGTTTAAATATATTGTTAATAATGAACAATTTATTATAAACTATTTTTATAAACAAATTCTTACGAAAAATAGTCATCTGATTCTAACAAAGAGGGAAATGCAGATTTCGATAGATTTATACAATTACATTACTTAATAAATAATTTATATGAAGAAATCACTTTTCTAACGAAGAAATTTTTTTCTGTATAACTAATAACCAAGTCTTTCATTTGCATGTGAATATTTCCGAAACGAAAAATCGTAGAAGCTTGATTCGAAAGCTATTCTAAATGACGAAATTTTCTCTATTTTTTTAAACATATTGTTAATAATTAACAATTTGTTATATATAATTTTTATAAACAAATTCTTACGAAATATAATTATCTTATTTTGACAAAGAAGGAAATTCAGATTTCGATAGATTTATAAAAATCCATAAAATAATAATTAATTTATATAAAGAAATCACTTTTTAACGAAGAAATTTTTTTCTACATGACAAAAAACCAAGTCTTATATTTGCATGTGAATATTTCCGAAGCGAAAAATCGTAGAAGCTTGATTCGAAAGCCATTCTAAATGACAAAATTTTCTCTATTTTTTCAACATATTGTTAATAATTAACAAATTGTTATACACAATTTTTATAAACAAATTCTTACGAAATATGATTATCTTATTTTGACAAAGAAGGATATTCAGATTTCGTTAGATTTATAAAAATCCATAAAATAATAATTAATTTATAGAAAGAAATCACTTTTTAACGAAGAAATTTTTTTCTACATGACTAAAAACCACATCTTATATTTGCATGTGAATATTTCCGAAACGAAAAGTCGTAGAAGCTTGATTCGAAAGCCATTATAAATGACAAAATTTTCTCTATTTTTTAAATATATTGTTAATAAGTAACAAATTGTTATACATAATTTTTATAAACAAATTCTTACGAACTATAATTATCTTATTTTGAAACAGAAGGAAATTCAGATTTCGATAGATTTATAAAATTACATAAAATAATAATTAATTTATTTAAAGAAATGACTTTCTAACGAAAAAATTTTTTTCTACATGACTAAAAACCACATCTTTTATTTGCATGTGAATATTTCCGAAGCGAAAAATCGTAGAAGCTTGATTCGAAAGCCATTCTAAATGACAAAATTTTCTCTATTTTTTAAATATATTGTTAATAATGAAGAATTTATTATAAACTATTTTTATAAACAAATTCTTACGAAATATAATTATCTTATTTTGACGAAGAAGGAAATTCAGATTTCGATAGATTTATAAAATTACATAAAATAATAAGTAATTTATATAAAGAAATCACTTTTTAACGAAAAAATTTTTTTCTACATGACTAAAAACCTCGTCTTTTATTTACATGTGAATATTTCCGAAGCGAAAAATCGTAGAAGCTTGATTCGAAAGCCATTATAAATGACAAAATTTTCTCTATTTTTTAAATATATTGTTAATCAGTAACAAATTGTTATATACAATTTTTATAAACAAATTCTTACGAACTATAATTATCTTATTTTGAAAAAGAAGGAAATTCAGATTTCGATAGATTAATAAAATTACATAAAATAATAAGTAATTTATATAAAGAAATCACTTTTTAACGAAAAAATTTTTTTCTACATGTCTAAAAACCACGTCTTTTATTTATATGTGAATATTTCCGAAGCGAAAAATCGTAGAAGCTTGATTCGAAAGCCATTATAAATGACAAAATTTTCTCTATTTTTTAAATATATTGTTAATAAGTAACAAATTGTTATACACAATTTTTATAAACAAATTCTTACGAACTATAATTATCTTATTTTGACGAAGAAGGAAATTCAGATTTTGATAGATTTATAAAATTATATAAAATAATAATTAATTTATATAAAGAAATCACTTTTTAACGAAAAAATTTTTTTCTACATGTCTAAAAACCACGTCTTTTATTTATATGTGAATATTTCCGAAGCGAAAAATCGTAGAAGCTTGATTCGAAAGCCATTATAAATGACAAAATTTTCTCTATTTTCTAAATATATTGTCAATAATGAATAATTTATTATAAACTATTTTTATAAACAAATTCTTACTTAATCTAATTATCTTATTTTGAAAAAGAAGGAAATTCAGATTTCGGTAGATGTATAAAATTACATAAAATAATAATTAATTTATATAAAGAAATCACTTTTTAACGAAGAAATTTTTTTCTACATGACTAAAAATCACGTCTTTTATTTGCATGTGAATATTTCCGAAGCGAAAAATCGTAGAAACTTGAATCGAAAGCCATTCTGAACGACATAATTTTCTCTATTTTTTAAATATATTGTTAATAATGAACAATTTATTATAAATTATTTTTATAAACAAATTCTTACGACAAATAGTCATCTTATATTAACACAACGGGAAATGCAGATTTCGATAGATTTCTACAATTACACTAATTAATAAATAATTTACATAAAGAAATCACTCTTTTAGCGAAAAAATTTTTTTCCATATAACTAAAAACCAAGTCTTTCATTTGCATGTGAATATTTCCGAAACGAAAAGTCGTAGAAACGTGAAACGAAAGCCATTCTCAACGACAAAATTTTCTCTATTTTTTAAATATATTGTTAATAGTGAACAATTTATTATAAACTATTTTTATAAACAAATTCTTACGAAAAATAGTCACTTTATTTTAACAAAGCGGGAAATGCAGATTTCGATAGATTTCTACAATTACAGTAATTAATAAATAATTTATATAAAGAAATCACTCTTTTAGAGAAAAAATTTTTTTCTGTACAACTAAAAACCAAGTCTTTCATTTGCATGTGAATATTTCCGAAACGAAAAGTCGTAGAAACGTGAATCGAAAGCCATTCTGAACGACAAAATTTTCTCTATTTTTTAAATATATTGTTAATAGTGAACAATTTATTATAAACTATTTTTATAAACAAATTCTTACGAATAATAGTCACCTTATTTTAACAAAGCGGGAAATGCAGATTTCGATAGATTTCTACAATTACAGTAATTAATAAATAATTTATATAAAGAAATCACTCTTTTAGCGAAAAAAATTTTTTCTGTATAACTAAAAACCAAGTCTTTCATTTGCATGTGAATATTTCCGAAACGCAAAATCGTAGTAACTTGAATCGAAAGCCGTTTTAAATGACATAATTTTCTCTTTTTTTCAAATATATTGGTAATAATTAACAATTTGTTATAAACAATTTTTATAAACAAATTCTTACGAAAAATAGTTGTCTTGTTTTGACAAAAACGAAAATTCCGATGTCGATAGATTAATAAAATTAAATCAATTAGTAAATAATATATATAAACAAATTACTTTCTTACCGAAGAAATTTTTTTCTATATAACAACTACGTCTTTTATTTACATGGGTATATTTCCGGAACTAAAAATCGTGGAAACTTGAATCGAAAGCCATTTTAAATGACAAAATTTTCTCCATTTTTAAAACATTTTCTTAATAATTAATAATTTGTTATAAACAATGTTTCAATAATAAAATTAAATTGATATATTTCTTAAAAATTAATTAAATAATTAAATGATAAAACAATTTTCATAACTTTTAATAAAAAGGGACTTAAATTATTCCACAAACAATATATTACAATTAATATATGTTATAATCAAAGTATAATTAAAGTATAATTAATAATAAAAGATAATAATAACAATATAAGCAATAAATTATATCCAATAATATTATTTATGCAATCAGTACATCGTACTTTATGCAATTTAGACTTGTAATATTTGGTAGCATACCATGAAATTTACTTTTCAACATGAAAATCCGTGAAATTTAATAAGTCTCATTTCCTAAAAAGAGAAGATTTGGTAAGTATACTTTTTAATAACGATTATTAATGTCTAACTTCCCTCTCTTAGTCTTTCTTTGAAACACTCAACGAATAATTCACTTTGCTAGCTCTTTTCGTTGGAGCAAGCGTATATTTAAATCTGCAGCCTGTTGCATCTTCGATACCTTGAAGATTTTCTGCTCAGAATCACAATCGTCTTCTTATTTAATCATATTGTCGTTTCATTGAAAGGCCATTGTCAAACTCATCTCAATGGATTTATTATCAAAGTATTATATTGCTAAATAACAATTGAAATCTAAATAACTTTGGATCCTCTCAAAAGTTACACTTTTTTTCCGCATATTTCATTTCAATCGGAAGAAAATTATTTCCGCAATAAGATTATACTTTTAAGATAATAATTTATATAAGTATTGATATCATTATATTTAAATATGCATATTTATAATATACTCTCTATAATGTTATTCATTATAGATATTACAAATATTCTTTTAGTAAAACAGTATTAAAATATAAAACTTATAATTATTTACTCATACATATACATACATAAATACATCTAAATATTAAATATTAAAAATTTCCTAAAATATGAAAAAATGCTATAATGTTATTTATTTAAATATAAACTATTAAACATTTTCACGTTACATATTGGCCAAGATTATTCTTTAAGATTTACATATATATATATATAATAGATGATATCTAAGTTAATCATAGTTAACAATTAAAATCACTTACGAAATATCTGCACAATTAATTAAATTACATTTTCATTGAATCGATATTCGATATTTTCTTCAATCGTACTTAATAGCCCTTGTTAAGTCGTTTCAAATAAACGTTTAATCGAATTTCAATGTTCGACGAAATGAGTAATAAATTAATAATTACTAAAATCCGTCGATTGATGTCCAAAAAAGTGCAACGATTAATAGAATTCATTTTCCTCGCATGGTTACCAGTGATTAAATTCGTCGAAATTTCAAATCTTGATTTCTGAATAGAAATTAATAGACAATTATAAATCTTCTTTGTTCTCATCCATTGAAAGGAAGTCCTACTTAAATTTCTGAGAAATAATAAACCGAATTATCATACTCATACGAATATATAATAAATTTATTTATATATAATATAAATATGATTAAAATTTTATAATTTATATATAACAATGTTGTATGTGTAAATGGAAACATTTATATATACATTTTATATTATTATATAATGAAAAAAAAAATATATATATATATATATATATATGTATATGTATAATGAAATAAATATATCAATAATACATTCGTATCGAGAACATTCGTGTTACGTTAATCTTTTCATATTCGTAATCAACAAAAATATGACAGTACGTATAATCTTACATAGATAGATGTACGGATTAATTTTTTAAATTATAGCAAAATAATGTCAGAATGTATATATGTCACGCAAGTTCTACATAAATGATCAAACAATTAGTACACCTAATAATATATAATGTTATCGGACAGTATAATAACGTTTGGAATGAAACCTAAATAATTAATGCAATGTAAAATATTACAAAAATAAAAAACAATAAAGTGATAACGTAATACGTAGAGAAAAAACAGATATTCACGTTCCATTTTCTCTTGCTTTACTTAAATTCATTATTACGTGAAAATATAAACCGTTACGTAAAGTATATGAAACTGTTACAAATTGTCGCATTACATGTTCCGTTGAACAAACTCGACGGATTTACACGTATTACGCACTTTTCGATAATTTTACCATCCTCTTGAAAACGTGAAAAAAAAAGAAAAAACAGAAAAAAATTTATACGATACGCTTGTTTGATCGTGGTGCGTTCGCATGGTTTGTTGCTAAGCAACACGTAACCAACGTAGATGAACGCTTGCACTTCGTTGAATGATACATTTGCATAGGATTCACATACGTCTGTATATGTTCGTACGTGTGCTGTATATTTGTGAACGTCAAACTCGTCTTTTCCACGAAACGATAAAAGATAACTACCAACAGAGATACTGTTTCAATATTTTAGGTCTTCCTAGATATTTCTTTCTTTTCCTTTTTATTCCTTTTCTTTTGTTTAATTTTTATTTTATTTCATTAATCTCTTTCTTTCCTCTTACCCATTAAATTTTACAACGCTTATATATTGATTAATAACAAGAACGTACATGTTATCGTCATCTTCTCGTGTCAGTTCAATAAACGAACGAACGAACGTTCTCTTCTCTCGATATTTCGTGTCGATTGGAGTACAAAAATAAATAAAATAAAATCAAAACAACGTTAAAAAAAAAAAAGGAAAAAAAGAACAGCATTTAATCGAAAGGCGAGGTAAATTTATAAAAAAATGTATTCGTTACTGTTTCGTTCAATACGTGTCCTAAATGTAGATAAGATCAACATTGACATATTTTACAGTTATATATTTCATATGTATGGATATATATATCCATATATATATAACATATATATCCATATATATAACATATATACATATATATATATATATATATTCATATATATGACATATATACATATATATATATATATATGTATATATGTCATATATATATATACATATATATATGACATATATATATATGGAGATTCGTTGTTTAAATATCTGTTGTTTATAAAATTGACTTTTTTTCTGTTTTCGTCTTACAAAACGAAATGAAAGTTTAATTATTAATTAATATTTTGATAGTTCGGTTATCGGATTTAATTTTGTAATTGTAGACCTATAAGTACTGATTAATTAATATGAAAGTAACTGAAACATTTTTTCAATTACTAATCTATACATACATACATACATATATATATAACGTAGATCAATACGGAACGGAATAAATAATAAAATCACATATCACTCGATTTTTCCAATTAAACTGTATATTATCATAGTCCGTACATGATTTTTCATTAATTTCTTTTTTTTTTTCGATTATCTTTATTTATTCTAATTTACTTTTTATCTGTTGAATATATAATACTATGACATACATACGTACGTGTATGTTTCGATATTTGCTTCTTACGAAGACGTTATCGCGTTTATAAACGATTTTATATCGATAAAATTTATAGGTAGAACGATAAGCTCTTTCTTCCATTTCTTTTCTTCTCTTTTTTTTCTTTTTTTCTTTCTTTTTTTTTTCTTCCTCCCTATCCTTTTCCTCTTCTTCCTTTTCATCCGCTTTCGCCCACGTATTTCAATTTACAGGAAACTCATTGTCATCGTCGTAGTCGTAGTCGTAGTCGTAGTCGTAATCGTAGTCGTAGTCGTCGTTATCGTGTCGTCGTATCTTCGTTGTTGAACATCTAGCATATATTCTTATAATTACGACGTGAAAAATAATCCGGAATATATGCATTGTACTTGAGAGTGAATGGAAAATACAAGAAACGGCTAAAGTGTATCCTTGAGAAAGAAAAATTATAGAAAATAGAACGAAAGAGAGAGAGAGAGAGAGAGAGAGAGAGAGAGAGAGAGAGAGGTCATGAGAGAGGGCGGTAGAGAGAGAGAGAGGGAGGGAGAGTGAGAGAGAGAGGGAAAAAGAGAGAGAGGGAGAGAGTAATATTGATCGATAAAACATGACAAGCGCTTTTGAAAGTTCACCATGATTCTTATCTTGATGAATTTATTATTACTCGTCAAATTATATCTCCATTATTCCATTACGGAGAAACTATAAGATTCGTCGAATCCTTGAAAAAACTTCATCGAATTAATATCTCGAGGCAAACCATTGTCAAATAAATAATAAGAAGATATTTGAATTTATTAGAATGTCCTCATTTTTTTAATTAGGTCATTTTCAATATTTAATAATAATGGTTATATCATAATGAAAATAAGAAAGTTTTTATTAAAAACAACAACTATACTGAAAACAGTAGCTTCATCGATCAATTTAAAATAATAAAAAGATGGGAATGAAAGGTGAACGTAAAAATGAGGTCATGATTAATTGCTTAATCGAATAAGTATGTATTTTTGTTTTTCAACTAATTAATTCGTTCTATCTATCATTCGAATATTTCATTAATTATGTTCGTCCAACTATTTCGATAATATAATATACTTATTCGTCATAATCACTGATTCTGTCTCTATCGGAAAGTTATACACAATATTGAACAAAATTAAATGAAAATGAATCGATGCATTTTAATTAAGCATTTGAAGACATGTTGAAAAAAAGGAAAAAAAAAAAGAAAGAAGGGAATAACAAAAACAATAAGAGAAAAAAACGGAAGGAAAAGAAAAGACAAGAGACAAAAGGAAAAATAAGAAGATAAAAACAGACGGAGAGAAAGAAAAAACGAGAAAAACGAAAAATTAATAGGAACTAATATCGACGTTGACAATAAAATATTCCATGCAGGCGAATATTTGATGACGTCCGATCGTTTCGATATAAATAAAATTCTTTCGACACATTTTATTTGCTCTACCAAAAAAATAGAAAATTCGGAGAAGAAGTGAAGGAAAAGAAGAAGATAGAAGAAATTCTTTTTTACACAGGCACACACTTTCTTTTCTTTCTTTCTTTCTTTCTTTCTTTTTTCTTTCTTTAATAATATTCTTTTTTTTAATGATCAAGCTGAGTCAACAACTTTTAATCGCTTACTTCGACTTTTAAATCTCCGAGAAAAGTTTCCGAACTAGATTTACCACATGCGTTTCATTTTCGATTTGCATCGAAACTTTATATGCAAATGTTAAAAGAAACATTTTTTTTAATCGACAAGCTTTCAGACTTTTTTATTTAATATACTCTTCAAATGTAATCGAAAGACATAATGAGGCAAAGAAAAAATGAGACGAAATGAAAAATGAAGGGAGAGAAAAAAAGAAAGAAGGAAATAAAGAAAGAAAGAAATGCTTATAAATCACCTTCTCAGATCGATTTTCTGCCACAAAATCGATATTTTCCTTCTGTTTCTCACCTCGTTCACCGATCTTCCCTTTATCTAGATTTCACAGGATACCTTTTCCTGCGGTTAACTCTCAGGAATTAAATTACATGTTAGATTGTAGAATGAGTAATGCAGAAAACGATAAAGAGACAAAGATAGAGTACAGATAGAGATAGATAGAAATAAAAAGAGAGAAAGTGAAAGGGAGATAGAAAGAAAGAGTGACAGATAAGGGAAATCAGAGGTCACAAAGAGTGACGTCTCCCTACGGAGAATCGATCCCTAACTTTCACAGCAACCGCGTCATTTCGATATTCCAATTGTTTCACTTTGTTTATTTTAAAGCAAAGACAACAGGTGTCTATAAATCTCTTTCTTTTTTAAAAAGGAATATATATCTATTTTTGTCCGTTTCCATTTAATATCATAAAGAAATGAAAGAAGGAATATGCTTTCTAAAAATAAACTTCATTATATCTCTGTCCTCCCTGTTTCGCTTCATCGATCCATCTTTCGTCCTTTGTTTCGTTATCTCTATCCCTCTCTCTCTCTCTGTATTCCTCTCTTTAATTACGATATATATACTGTGACATATAATATATATCTACAGTAATATATCTAATATATATACTTTTGTTTTCTTTTCCAATATCGTAAAGAAATGATATATAAAATAATATTTCTTTCTAAAGATGAAATGTTCTCTCTCAATCTCTTTGTCTCTCTATCTAGCTATCTAGCTATCTATCTATCTATCTATTTCTATCTCTATCTCTATCTCTATCTCTCTCTTTCTTTGTCTCTCTTTCAGTTTCTGTTGCATTCAATACTCTTAAATAACACAGGAAGCTTTTGTCCTATATCTAATTCCTTCTACGTAATAGCAAACCTACTGCTGTTTAGTAACTTCAAACAAGAGTAATGTACACACGTATGTGTACATATATACATGATACAGGTATACATAACACATAACTTACGTACGCGTACGTCATAAACTGGTCATCGAATCGCTGGAAAATCTGATCTAATTCACAGAAGTTTCCAAATTCGCTAAGTTTGCTTTATATATTAATAGAGACATGATATCACTCTAGTACAGGAAATATTCATTTAGAATAAATTATTTATTTAAAGCGATATTACATTTAAAGCGATAACGGTAAAAAAATTTTTCTTCTTAGAAATTTAAATTTCCTTCTGATTCGAAAAATTTCTTCTTCCTTTCTGTCCCTTTCTCTCTCTTTCTCCAATTTCTGATGGTTATTATGAGCAAGATAAATATTACTTGATAAAAAGTTAACTAGTTATTACAGTTTTAAGTAAAGTAATTTGCCGTAAGAACTTAAGGGGTAGTAACTAAGGATAGGACTAAGGGTAAGAACTAAGAGTTTACAATGAATAATTTGTCTTATCATCTCCAATTAATTCTTTGAGAAAATTTTATCGATTTTTAAAGCAATGTAATTACCATATTCTCTCTCTCTCTCTCTCTCTCTCTCTCTCTCTCTCTCTCTCTCTCCTCTTTCTCTCTCTCGATCTATCTATCCATCTATCTATCTAATTTAAGAAAATAGATGAGAAAGGATAGTTCAATTTATTTCAAAACTTGCATGCTAAATCAGATTTTCTCGATATTTTACATGTAGACGCATACATTTTTTAAAAGTTGAAGTTCGTGTATATGTGCGTGCATGTGTGTATATTTACACACACATACGTACATACGCATATATGTAACTACAGAGTATAATGAAGAAGTACTGTAATGAAATCCATCATTTATATATTTATGTACTTTACAATATTTTCTACGCTTCGTACAGATAGATAAAAAGAATTTTTCTTTTTCTTTTATACGCATTGAAATTTAAATTAAAAATATATAAGGGATATAAAATAATATTGAGAATGTTTTTCTCATTCCTTTCTTTCTATCTTTTTTGTATTTTTTCTTTCTTCAGTTTTTCTATTTCTTTCTTTCTATCTGAACGAACGATATAATATCAAAAGAATTTTTACTTCATTTTATCGTAAACGATATTAAAAGACACAGAATTCTGACTTATTCTGAATAATACTGTGTAGTGACGATTCATGATCAGAATTTTGATGCATGTACGGATTCAATCATCAAGTTGACCCATAAATACTCTCGTATAATACATACCGTACTTTCTATCTATATATAACTCTAATTTAGGGAAGTTAATGATGAACGATAATCCAATAGGTTTCCAAACTTATACACTAAGTGATATACAATGTTAACGTAACTATGTTAAACCTTGATCAGTTGTGTTAAATATTGATTATGAGATAAACCATCATCTATTGGAAATTTTAACGAAGCATCTTAATAATTCGTATGACCTTATTTTAATTTATGATATTTTCGGATGGATTAGGCGTATTATATTATAATCAAGGAGTAAGAGAGAGAGAGAGAGAGGGATAAAGAGAATTTCAAAATATATACATATGTACATAGGAAGCAAAACAAGTAACTGTTCAACCTAATGCCTCGTTAAATCGAATAATTCGTACTCAACGTTTCGCTAAAGTTTCAATTAATCCTACAAAGAGGTACCTAGCTACGTGGACAAGTTTGATCGGTTTATTTCGGTCAGCATATCACTTGAACGATTGAATATCTCTAGTCGATTCTTGTTTTACGTCACAAATGAATGTTTCTTAAAATATCTGCTACCTTTGCCTCTTCTTTGATTCAACTTTAACAAATTCGATTTGAACAAATTCGATACATTCTCCCCTTGATGTTGCGAAAATAACAATAAGAAGACCAATCTTTTTCGGTAAAATACGAGCTGTAATTGTTTAACTTTTTTGGGGGGAGGGGGAGGCCGGATTCCCACTTTCTATTATCTTTTTTTTCTATTTTCTCTTCTGTTTTTCATTTCTTTTTTTTTTGTTTTTTTTCGTTTACAGAAACAATATTTATTCGTCGAGATAAAAACACGCAAAAGAGATACTTAGGCACATGTGTGCGTGCGTGTGATGTGGTAAAAAATTCTCCATTTATTCGGGAACATTGGGAATAATTCCTTTTATTTTCAAGAATAATCAGAGAGAGAAACAGAGAGAAACAGAGAGAGAGAGAGAAAGACAGAAAGAGAAAATCGATGAAAATTATACTTCATTTTTAGAATTTTGCTTAACGTCGCCGGCCTTCTTCATTTTATTGTTTTATCAATAGCGAAACAAATCCATATAATTTTTAATGTTTAATATATAAATAATTGAGAAAAGATCTTTTATAATCTGATAATCAATAGCATAAACATCTTTTTTCCATCGAATGGTAATAGTTGACGGTGTTCCATAGTGCTTCATAGCGTTTCATGGTGTCGCACTATAACAGGCAGGTGTGATTTGATCGCATAGTTCGTCCTGATCTCAAGTTAATAATGAAAACGTTGTTCTTACCAATGGTCAACAGATGTTAAATAGACAAGAAATTCCTTATGATAAGATTGAATTAGAGAATAAATGTTTCCACAGCCTATTTACCATAAACGAATTTAACGGAAGAAATGTATGCCATCTATCGAAGATAAATTTTCGATTAAAATTATATTTAATATTATAAATCAGTTTTATAATGCAATATATAATAATCCTTTGATGTTTATGCTATATATAGTATGTAATGTCAATGAATAAAACGTGAATTTAATATTGTACCGATGGATCAAATATTTGCGATCGTAAATATTCTTTTTCGCGATAAAATGACGCCGATTAATTGTTTTTCTTTCTTTACTTTTCCTGTTTTATTTATTTTTTCCTCCAAACAAACTTTCAAAAAAGGCTTTTCATGTAGCTGAAAATGAACGATGTCATTGCTCTTCGGTATGGTAGAAAACGTCTCGTTCATATAAGCTGTTATCTACGAAGGGTGGTCGGTGGTAAATGAAGGAAGAATGATTATGACTCATTGATGAATCTCCGTATATTTCAAAAAATGTTTGGAAAAGTGGAAAAGGGATTTTTCATTTTTCGTAAAAGTCATAATTTTTCTCTTTTATTTTTTTACAACACGATTTTTTCCCAGATCGAAAATAACATTTATTAATATAAATTATCAAAATAACATTTATTAATATAATTATATTAACATTATTAATATAAAATAGATACGTACACCATTTATTGTAGGAAAAGAAAACATATATAAGAAAGAATGGGAAAAGTGAAAAGAAAAGGAAGAAAAGAGAGAAGATGATTTCTCATAACTCTCAACTCTTTGGAATCTTTATTTTTTTTTTTTTTTTTACATTTGTTTACATTGTTCGGTTACAACTCTTTTGTATTTTAGCATTGTTTTACTATAAAATACATATATATTGTTTCCTGTAATTTATTATAATGAAAATATGACTATTTCTAATAACAAATATGATAAGATGATACTGCCCTATCAAAAGAAAAAAAAAAGAAAAGATATGCAAAGCAAATTTGATGTCGAGCCGAACTCAAGATTAAAAAGGAATTCGAAGAATTAATATTTATAATTCCGAAAATAGACTTTTACAAAATCTAAAGTTCACGAATATTATTATCGATGGAACGATCGGAATCTCTGCTTCGTCCCTGTATTAAAAATTATGAAAAGGAGAGAAAAAAGGAAAAAGGGAAAGATTATATAAAACGAAAGAAATGAAACTTACAAGATGAAAAAAGATTAAGTACAAAAAATTATCAAATATTAACAAAAAAAAAAAGAAAAAGAAAAAGAAAAAGAAAAGAAAAGAGGAAAGAAAAGAGGAAAGAAAAGGAACAAAGAAAAACATGAAACGAGAAAGAAAAAGCAGAAAGCTGTAATAAGTAAATTCCCTAGAATTCCCTACAATTCTTTCTCGTTTATCCTCTTTTATTTTTCTGACGTACATACGTATAAATATTTAAAAATACGTAGGTATAATATATATATATACCCGGATACACAGGATATAAATAGATAAAATTGTAATCGATTTAGTCAGCTTTATTGATTCATTCTCGGTTTGTACTAGATTCTCTCCAGATTACGTTGGTTCGTATCCCTTCACAGCGCTCCTCGCGGTAGCAACCCTTTGCGCAATCGTTCACGCCAGCCCTTGAACAGCATCCCTACCACGACGACTTGCCCGGTTCCGTCCCCATGGCAATTCCCGCTCAATAGATATATATCTCCTTCTCTTTCTCTCACTAGCTGTATCCCCTCCAAAAATGATCTACCCCGGGTATTTCATACGCAATCCACTTCTCTCTCTCTCTCTCTCTCTCTCTTTTCCATCTCTCCCTCTCTTTCTCCTCCATCATGCAGATACGTAACAAGGACATACGCATTTATGTAGCTATTATGTACTATAAATAGCTCAATCTTTGAATTTTCATACACTCACGCCCTCTTTGAATATCTTCTAAAAATTCTCTCTCTCTCTCTCATTTCCTATTTCTATTTTCCTCTTTTATTCTATTTCTATCTTATTTTCCCTGTTTTTTATTGCCTCTCTTTTTCTTTTTCTTTTTCCTCTTTTTTTCTCTTTCTTTCTCAATTTTGTCATATTTCCCATTTCTACGCTTTATGGTTTCCCTACCCTCACTACTATTTCGTACGCGTTACATACAAAACATATACATTCTCCTTTCTGTGAAACATCCCTGGTCTCTCTCTCTCTCTCTCTCTCTCTCTCTCATTCTTTTTCTCTTTCTTACTTTCTCCTTTTCTCGCTCTTATTCATTTTCTCTCTCTCTCTCTTTCGCTTCCTTGGATATTCCCTCGATTCACCCCACCACCTTACTTTCGGGGAAGCTCCAAGGTTTCGCTGTGCCGAGCTATCTTCGTCGCTCTCTATGGCAGTCGGTCGACAGCTACCCTCTCAACGCGCTCTACTCTAGCTAGTCCTGATTAGGCTTACGGTAACGTGGCAACAACCAGGAAACCGATCATTTCGTTTCGCGGATAATTCATTTCCGGTGTGTGCTGATTCTCCCTCTCCCTCTCTCCCTCTTTCCCTCCCTCCCTATCTCGCACGCGCAATCTCTCTCTCTCTCTCTCTCTTTCTCTCTCCCTCTCTATCTGTCCATCTATATAGATATATATATATACATACATATATATATATACACACACACATATATACATATATATATATACATATATATATATATTTCTCTTTTTATCATTTGTTTTCATCTTTTACTTCAAAACTATTCTTTTTTTTGTTTATTCTCTCCTTTCTCTCTTTTTCTGGCTTTTTTCGAATTTTGCTTTTTGCTTGTCGGTGCTAAATTGGCATCGTCTAAACGTACACGCACGGTGCCTCGACTCCAATCCTACAGCGGACCAAAACAAGGTACGACCCATTTAAACGATGTCTGATTTAAACTCGTCCGACTTCATCGATGATACAAAACCAATTGAAAATGAATTCTTCGTTTATAAGAAAATCAATTATTCCAATTACCCATTATAGGTCACATTATTTTCATGCTTGATAATTGATGAAAAACAAGAAGAAAGAATAGAAAATGTAATGAAGAAGAATACAAATAAAAGAAAATAAGATGAGAAAAGAAATGAATGTAATTCTGTCCCTGAAAAAGAATTCTAAAATATGAAATCTCCAAGAGTGATATCTAAAAGATCACTTTCGGAGAAACGATTCGTGTCGATTCCATCGAAATAAATTAAAATAAATACTAATCGTTTCTTTTTTGAATTCGAAAGATAAAAAGAAGTAGACAAACGTTATTTATATAATTTTATCATCGATCACCATCGATTTTTAATTGTACTCTAATCACGTTTCCGATGAATTTCCTGCTACAGTTATCCACCACTGCCGGTCATGTCGATCCATGGATAAACCAACACAAACGCCTGTAGAAATGCTTCCTCTCTGACTAATTCGTGTCTTCCTGAAACTAATCGAACTCGAACAACGGACGATACTTCTTCGTTTCCATAAATTTATAAGATCCTCCAATGATACTCCTTTTTTCTTTCTTAGTTACTCCTTTTTTTTGCTCCTTTTCTTTTTCCACAAATTTTATCGTAATCAAAATCGATTACTGTTCTATTGATGCTTACTCTCTCTCTCTCTCTCTCTCTCTCCCTCCTCTCCTCTCTCTTTCTCTCTCTCTCTATCTTTCTCTCTCTCTCTCTCTCTCTCTCTCTCTCTTTCTCTCTATTATATTCCTATCTTTCTATCATGTTTCTCTATCCACGTGGTTGCATCTTTTACGAGGGTAAACACCATGACAGAACGAAGCCAGCGTCTCTGGATGGTCGGAAAGGGAAATACGACGAAGGGCGTGGTCACATCAAAACTCGGATGACGATTTTCCGAAAACCTTTTCTCAGCTGAATGAACATTCTACATGAAAGGAAGAATTTTCATGAAACTAGTAGTACCAGTCAACGTTTACCTTCGACAATTATGATTTATACAGGGTGTCTTCATACGACTGAACAAGTTCTTCTTCCTTTTTTCTTTTTCTTTTATTTTGATTATTCGAAAAAACGTTACAAATGCAGCGAGACATGATTCAAGGTTTTATTCGAAGGAATATATTTTTGTCAATATTTTCAAATTATTCATGAATTTGTTTTTCTGTATACATATATATTTACTATTCTTCACGCAACATAAAAATACAGCTTTATTTATCTTTAGATTGATCCGAAACGAAGACAAATATAACATTTAGAAAAAATAATACAAACAAAAATAAAAACAACAGCGACAACAACAAAATCTCTACGACATAATATTACACAGTTTATTGTTAAAACTTATTACGAAAGATATTCGACGAAATGTTTCATTAAAAATATCATGAAAAATATATCAAAATACGCTATTGAATTTGTCTTGTCATTAACAACGAACCTACAAATAATAAAGATGTTATTATTGATGAATGGGAAAAAGTCATTTTTTCTTTCTGTTCTTCTTTCTTATCAACGAAAGTATTTTAACGTTATATGAAAGGACACCCTGTATGCATGCAACACAGATATTTATATAAATACATATCTACATGCATATGTACTGATAATAATCAATAATACAAGCGATACTCGCGCTGTATATTATTGATAAAAATTTTAATTGGGACATGGCATACATCGAATATTACATCAAGGACCAATCGGATGCCATGTAATATAGCTAATTGCTCGGATCGTTGTGGATGGCCAAAGGATATGCTTCAGGATCGTCTCACGTGCCAAGTCGTAAAATTTATTCTCTCGACCCTTTTCCCAATCCTAACCTACCCTCTCTCACTACCAATCCATTCCTCTCCATTCTAACCCTCAACTCCTAGTGAGAAACTCGGTATCTTTCATAAGAAATAAAACTAGATAAATTTAACATTGTGTGTGTGTGTGTGTGTGTGTGTGTGTGTTTACATATTTTTCCAATATACCATGTAGTTACGTGTATTGTATATAGGGGTATATTGTATATAGTGTTCGTTTCAATTCATAAAGATTCGTTTTGATCGAATAAAGAAAATTTGCTTTGGATAGAAGCTTTTTTCTCTATCTATACATTTTTCCAAGAATAAGGTTATCGTATATATTCTGCATATACATACTATATATATATATATATATATATATATATATATATATGTATTGTATGTATGTTATATATGTTATATGTGCATATATATATAACATTTATAAAATATGCAGTTAAATGCATCTGCGGTTACAAAAATAAACGAACAAAAATTTTAATACACACATATATATATATATATATAAAACTTTTAATCGATTTATAAAAGATTATTTTATTTGCTTTTACTTTTTACTTTCTACTTCTTTTCTGGGTTAAATCTATAAAACGATTATGCAAATTGTCTTGCTTATTTTTCTTTTATTTGTTCATTAAAGTAATGTAACGATGACGTAAGTTATATAAATTATATTTTTTTAAATTATAAAATAACTACGTAGATTATATACATACGTGTGTGTCTGTGTGTGTGTGTGCAGTTATATACAAGCAAATATAAAGTAATCCTTTAAAGTATTTCTATAAATTAACGATACATACGAAGTTGTCAGAGGTCGAGCTTAAAAGCTTAAGGGTCGTTTCTGTGAGAAAGATTCCCAGGGATAGAAACCAAAATGCATCGAATGTAGGTAACGGAGAGTTCGGAAAAAAAGAAAAAGAAAATACAAGGAAAGTGTTAAAGTACAGTAAAAGGCTTTGCGTGAAATCGCTTTTAACGAGATTTAAACATAAAACAGCAAACGAATTTCTCGAACTAGCACGAATATCCTGTGCATTAGAAAAATATACTTAGTCCGCTTTACATTTGTTATACGAATCGAAAAGAAGATTTGTTGTTTTTAAAAACTAAGAAGAATAGAATAGAAAATTTAATTGATCAAATGATCAAATGTTAAATAACTTTTCAATGTTGAAAAATTGAAGATTAAAGGAACATAAATGTTCATATTTTTTTTTATATAATCTCTTTTTCAAATCATAGTTCGACTTTTCATTTATATATATATATATATATATATATATATATGTAAAAGTTATATCATATATGTTATTGTACGTATATGTGTGTGTATCAACATTATGAGAAAATATCAGAAATATTATCACTTTTTTGCGAATAATCAGCAGATGAAATTTTTCTTCGAGTAAAGTAAAAATCGATCGAATCTAAGGAGAAGTAATAAAAGAAACAAAAAATTCGAAAAAAAAGAAAAAGGAGAAGATAAAAAAAGAAATAAGAAAAAAAAAGTGAGGAAAATGATCCCCAATGAAAAGATATAGATACTCTCTTCTCTCTCTCTCTCTCTCTCTCTCTCTCTCTCTCTCTCTCTCTCTCTCTCTCTCTCTCTCTCTCTCTCTCTCTCTCTCTCTCTGTCTGTCCTTGTCTCTCTCTCGTCAACTCTTTAAAAGACATCAATGAGGGGCGTATTTTGACGAGTGAAAAAGTGGAAAGGTTGGATGATAGTACTCGACATGTAGAGAAAAACAGAAAACTGTTATAAAACAAACATTCAAAGCAACAATGGCTTTTGGTCTATCATCGATTGAACCAGTAACCCGAGAACAACACGATTCTACGCAATTGTAAAAGACACAATGGTTTGCGGTGACACGCATATATATATATATATATATATATATATATATATATATATATATTACATATAAATATCGATAGAGAAATTCTCGTGTGTCTCTCTACAGGTATATACTTTTATATACGAACACACACACACACACATATATATATGTATGTATATATGTATGTGTAAGTCGGACATAAGTAACTTGTTGCGTCCACTTATCTAAAGCATCCCTAAATGAAATGCTTTTCACAGAGCTACATCAAAAGCAAGTACTATATACCAATAAACTACTGAAATTGAGGATTGAGTCTTGGAGTGTTTTGATTATGATCACAATGTAACCATGAGATTCTTTTGAGAGAGAGAGAGAGAGAGAGAGAGAGAGAGAGAGAATTTACGTCACATGACCTATTCTTATGACAAATAATGAATTTCCCCAAGCTTTCCAAGAGGTAGAAAAACATCGTGATTATGGTTTGTTTGTTTTTTCTCTCTCTTTTTTTTTTTTTTTTTTTTGGTGAAATAAACCACGGCATAGAAGTCAGAAAAATATGTAACTTTATGAAAAGGGAGAATTACTTCTTATTCAAAGAATTTTCCTAATTTTCAAATCGAAAAGAATATACGATAAATAAATGAATAATGTATGAACTTCGCTTTATAGATGGAAATGGAAATTATTTTACTTCGTATGGAATAGCAGTTCTATTAGTACTGATTTTAAATAGCACGGATTGAATCGTCATACATCGTATAATTTTCTATATTATAAATACATGTATTAATGTATTAATTTATTATTTATAACAATCATTGCGCGATTAAACGATCTATTTGAGTTGAAAGGTTTAAAGAAGAAATGATTAAAACAACATTTCGATTACGTGACATATTTTGAAACATTTGATTTATGTTATATACACATAAAAAGAAAAAAACAAAAAAGGAAAAAGGAAATGAAAAAAAATATCTAAAGATATCACGCCGAACAGGAAAGAAAACTGAATGAGACGCTTATAGATACGTCGTGAAAAAGTTTTTAAACGAAATTGTCGTTATGGATCTCGTAAATCTCATGAGACTTTCATTTTTAAACGTTCCATACGTGTGTGTGCGTGTGTGTGTGTATGTGTGTGTGTGTGTAGAGAGAGAAAGAGAGAGAGAGAGAGAGAGGGAGAGAGAGAGAGAGAGAGAGATAAATTTGTGCAATGAATATATATATTCTTATCAGGAAAGAATTTAATCATCCATAAAAACTTTTTTTTATTCTTGATAATACATACATGAATATTACTTAGAATTTTGCTCAAATCAATTTTCCAAGCAATGTTAACGACTAAGCGTTGATTATTCAGCCTTATGAATAGCCCTTTTTTATAACACTCCATATATTCAAATATTAAGAGGAATTATTTCGATTAAAAAATTGTTAAAAATCTTTAGACTTTAAAAGTAAAATTATATTAATAGAATATTGTGTGTGTGTGTGTGTGTGTGTGTGTGTGTGTGTACATGTGTATGTGTGCGTGTGTGAGTTTGTATCTATCTTATATTTAAGACTATTTATTGTTAATCCAGTTAGGAAAGACAATATACTAGATCATTTGTGAAACTTCATATTCTTTCGTCTGGAACATGCATTTATAGACGTTCAGCTTGATACAAATTCATATCTCACAGAACAGAATGTCAATATACTGCTGAATAAAATTTTATTACGAACTAATGTAAGAGATAAAACGAATGTAACTTCGCTTGTTGCGTCAGTTTATCGTCCCTCATTTCAGCACTCAGTCACCATCGATATACATCGATATTAATATGCATAAAATATAAATTTATTTAACTCTTGATTATATGTAATTGTTTGTATATGCACATTTTATATAATATTATGTATATGGAGATAAAATACACGATGCCAGAATGTATGCAATTCTTATCAAAGATTGCATATTTAAAGGCGCAAGTCTATTTATAAAATATATATATGTATATATATGTGTGTGTGTGTATGTATGTATGTATATATATATATACACGTAAATTGATGTAACTTTTACCATGTTTCAGTTCAATTTGATGTTCTAAGAAGAAAACGTATTTCGTTCGTGTATAAGGAAGGAGATGCGCGTGACTTACCAACTTCTTAACGACTTTTTAAGGTAAAAGAACTTTCCGAACGATCAGAAACTTTTTATTAAAATTGATTTTTCGCTAATTAACGTAAAACTCATTTCGTAAAGGAGATCGTTACTTGTGTGCTAAGAATACAAACAATTCTTTTCCTGATTTATCCGTTTAATAACAATTCTTTCGTTATTCTCGTATCGAAATAATCCTCTTAAAGGCTTTTATACTTATGTACCAGACGTTTTAATGAAAACAACGAACTCTACGATAAAGAATATAAAAGGAAAAATAATACATACTTTCTGAAATTCTTTATTTCGTTTGAAAAAGTTTATTAAATTCTTTCTTTGATTAATTGGAATTTTTCACAATGATATTATTGTTAATACTTTTTACTTTTATTCTTTTTTTTTGTCCTGATTAGGTAATAAACTTAAATTGAAAAAAAGCAAGGAAGGAAGGAAGGAAAGAAGGAAGGAAGGAAGGAAGGAAGGAAGGAAGGAAGGAAAGGAAAAAGGAAGAAAGCAAAGAAGAAAAGGCGAAAAGAAGCAGAAAATGCCGGTCGGCGGACGTGTTGCTGGCAAAGTTGGGATTTATAGTTCCCATTACAGTGGTAATGTTTTGGATATCATGACATTAAGTATAGATATTCTATAGAGCGGAGCATGAAATTGAGGAGAAAGGAAAACGTTAGATTTTCTTTTCTTCTCTCTCTCTCTCTCTCTCTCTCTCTCTCTCTCTCTCTCTCTCTCTCTCTATCTATCTATCTATCTATCTATCTATCTCTCTCTGACGGATTTTAAATTTTTATCTCACTCTTGATTTATCGAAAAATGGTTTCAAAGATATGTAAATAATACATTAAATATGCGCAGACGCGTTCAAACGTAACTTAACGATTTTTGTATATCATTTATTCGGATATTCCATATATGTCATAAATAATTTTTATAATGTTTTAAAAATGTTTTAATGTATATACCAAGTATAAATGAGAAAAAATTTGTGGAATATAAAAGTCGATAACTGATTCGTATTTCCGGTTGAATATGATATTGAAATTGAAAAGTAATATTAAGGAATTCTAAAGTATTCCATGCCATAATCTTCTTTGCAACCGAGTCGTTGTATTTCGTGGATAAAAAAAAGAAAAAAATATATATACGTATAAAAACATTTCGAATATGATTTTGAGAAAGCTTTGTTTTAAATATAAATCTCGGAAATTTTAAATGGTTTTAATTCGTTCAACGGATATTTTAAATTTTTTATAAAACAACTAAAAAAAGAATAAAATCTTTTAAATCTCCGTTTTAATCTCCTCTTTTTCGTTACAAAATGGAATCCGTATCTAGCAGAATAGCTTTTATTGCTAAAAATATCATACATAGATATATATATAAATGTTTATAACAATTAAATAATACGTTAGAAATATAATATAATAATAATTCTTTTCTTATATATGTATGTATGTATATGTATGTATATATAATGTATATATATGTATAGATAGATATATATATATATATATATATATATATGAAAAAATCTTTCATTAGTTATAGATTATCAATTTACATCGTTCGATTTATGTATATGCATATAGAATATAAATTTCTACAACGCCCGAATGTATGCAACTCTTAATACACTCTCATTTTCATACATATAGCATAAATTCAGGCGAATCTATTTTTTATCAGAAATTTTTTCTTGTTCTTTTTTTTTTTGTTTTTCCTTGTTATTAATTAACTATGTTATGTAACTTCCTGTTAACATCACGTGTATTCCGCTGACAAATTTTTTTCATTAATATATACATAGATCCTCTTAATTAAAAATCTTTTTGATAACAAAGCATTTATATCAAAACTTTGAAGGACGTTTCTAAACATTGCGTAATTAAAAATATTGCATAATAATTTCAGGCAAAATTTACAATGGTATTAACGAAGAGATTATATGGGTTAGTATCAGCATGGGTGTAACGATAGCCATATTGATAATGCTAGCACTTTGCTACCTAGCTCATGAAAAGTATCGCAAACGTCGCAATGGTTACTGATACAAGTTTCCACCGCCCTCTTGGGCGATTTGCTCAACTTTCACGCCAACTAATCCTAGAGTTTACTTCAGCCCTACAATCTCGAAAGACAAACCACGAGCTTATTATATTACCGTCTAAATGGAATGTCAAATCGATGATGATCCCTGCAAAGTGAGTGATTATATCTCTACCTTCTTCTCTTTTTCCTTCTTTTTTTCTCTTCATATTTATCACGTAGAAATTAAGATTATTTACAAATGTTTTTTTCGATATTTTCAAAAAAGAAAAAATAAAAAAATAAAAACATAAATAGATTTTTTTATTCAACTTTTCAGTACATTTATTATTTACACAATTACAACATACCAATATTTGATGTGAAGTTCGTACGACGATTTAATATTTGTGTAAAAAAAATTACTACTATATGGTTTTTATTAATCTTTTTTTTTTCGTTTAAACGAATTTCTAAACCAATCGATACACATCAAAGAATTAACTATTTCTTATAAAACAAATTTTTTTTTCCAAATCCAACATTTTATTTTATATTTTTCATTTCTCTGAATAAAAGTAAAATGTTATATGGAAAATATTTCTTTTTTTTGTTTTGTGAATGAAAGAGGATTTAAAAAATAGGTTTTTCTTTAGAGAGAAAAATATTTACAAAAGAAGAAGAAAAAAAATAATATTTTATCCGAACGATGTAACGCGCAGAGGATTTTCTTCTAAAGATGTCGTAGAAAGGAGATTTTGATGGATTCATAAATCATAGAGGCAAAGTTGACTGCTTTGCATTAAAGTCAATCGTGATACGCATGTAAATTTTCATTCAAGCCTGCGCATTTTTTTCTGCTCCATTTTCTTTTTTTCGTCTCTCTTTTTCGTCTCTCGTTTTCGTCTCTCGTTTTCGTCTCTCGTTTTCGTCTCTCTTTTTCTCTCTCTCTCTATTTCTCTCTTTCTCTTTTTTTCTCTCTATTTTCCAGAACGTACGAAGAAATCGAGTTTGCGTCGAAGAGAAAAATTCAACAGAGTGCTGCTCCAATATACATACCCATGTTTCAAAGCATTAAGCGATTGACCTCAATGGAAGAAACAGAAAACAGAGGAAAGAAGTAATAAAAAGAATAAGTTAAATAAATAAAAGAGATAAACAATTAAAAACCAAGTTTATCTCTTTTATTGTGATGGCAAGGATGGAGAAAACATTACTACAAATAGTATAGATAATCTAGTGCGTTAAAAAGAAAAAAAAAAAAGAACTCTTTTTCTCGCACCATTTAAAATACAATCGTTTTAATCTCTATCAAGTCTCCATTTTGTGTTTCAAGAAATAAACTAACAAATAAAAACAAACAAAGAATATATACGAAATTCCAAAAAGCGCACGCAGAGATAACTTAGTAGATATTAGCGTCTCGACAAATTCTTCTTCCAATCAATTGTACGTACCACCAGATAAAAGTTAATGAAAGTCTTTGATCAAAGTGTTCTCTCAAGTAGTGAAATTAAACAAAAAAAAAAAGAAAAAAAAAAGAAGACAGAAACAATAAAATGAACGAGAAAACGAGCCAAATAGTAACGACGAGATGTCGAGGAAATTAGATATTAGAAAATTTCGATTCGATTCTTTGAAGACAATGGAAAAGGCTGAGAGTAACGACAAATTGATTTTAAAGTTTTCTGTTTTCTTTTTATTTTTGATTAACTGAAAAAATATATATGTAAGTAGTATTCTCTACTAGTGAAACTTTTAACAAAGCTTTCTCAACCTTTGCCTTTCTCTCTTTCTCCTCTATTGTCTTCTCTTTAACTGTGAAAAATATATTTAAAAAAATGCGATGTAAACGCATGTACTGATTGTAAGAATTTTGACCAAAAACTTTAGTAGATATATATATATATATATATATATATATATATACATATTTACATATATATATATACATATATGTATACATATGTATATATGTATATGTATATGTATATGTATACATTCTTACCTATTCGTAAATGGTTGTTGTTAATAATTGATCCATCAATCATATAGAACGATTTCGAATAATAATAATAATAAAATTTTATTAATAATAATAATATTTTATTATTAATAATAATAGTAAAATGAAGAAGAATGGGTATTTAGCACTAGATTAGTTTACATACTTAATATGAAGAAATAGTTTTATATATATATGTGTATGTATATATGTACACACACATATATATATATCAAAATTGTTTCTTAGATGAGAAGATAAGAAAAATATGGAAATCATTGTAACGAACGTATAGAAACTGAAGACTATGTTATTCCTTGATTACGACGATTATTTATTATCGTAGCATGTCATATAGACATTCGTTGTTCTTTTATGATAAATATTTTTTTGATAAACTCGAGAAAGTTCATACTTTCGTTAAATGAAACTCGATTTTGTGAACACGATCGTTCGACGAATACGTATACACATATACATATATATATTAATAATAATCTAATACACCTCTAAGTTCGAAACGAATTAATTTTGATAATGAATAACTAGGGCCAAACCAATATCGTTAATTTATTTCTCAATAAATAATCAATTAATTGAAATTGAATTGATAAATCCAATCGACACGTATCAATATTGTCATATCGTCCAGATGAAAAAGAAATATTAAAAATAAATATCTATTATAAAGACGGTGTCTCTGTAGCACGCAACTCTGATCAGAAATTAATCCAATCATTTGCTGGTCCATTACAATTTGTAATAATAAATATATCAAGGACTTCCCGTGCGAACGATCGTAATTAAACGAATCGATGCAACAAGTGCTAAGATTCTGCCATTATTATACTTCACTACTTCTCCAATATATATATATTATATAAGTATGTGTATTCAAAAAAGATTTCTCTTGAAAAAAAAAAAAAGAAAAAAAAAAGAAAAAAAAGAAAAAAAGACAAAAAAAGACAAAAAAGACAAAAAAGACAAAAAAACACAAAGATAGAAAGAAAAATGGAAACATTCAGTCGCATCGTTAAAAAGAACAATCTTTTCTTCTTTAAAAATATGTGTCGGTATCGTTGTGCACACATCACAGGGTTTGGAATTGCCAATTTCGGGTTGTATGGTTCGATATTCCAACGTCTCCTACTATTACTACTACACTACTATACTACTCTACTATTACTATTATTACTATTGCAATGACCAACTTAATAGATCGTTCTATGTATTATGATAGATCATTTCTCTTGATGCATTTATAACAAATAAAGTACTGAAAACTCTAATATGGAAATATAAACTCTGCTAATGGAAAGATAAATTTATATATCTTTCTCTTTATCTCTCTATGTATACATATATATTTAGAAGGTGGTCCATATAAATTGTTACAGACTATTGATATAGAAATCGTGATAAGTGCAAAATTCAATTCAATAACTAATAAAAGATAACTATATGCAACTTTTTATTTATATTTAATCATGAATGAAAAAATCAAGGATGCTTCAATAAAGATCTGTAATTCGTTTTTATAGAAACGGATTTGTAATACTTTATGTGTACCACCCAATATGATGCACAAATACGAGATAGCCCATATAAACTTTTACGAAATATTTATATCCAAATCGTAATAAATAATATCGATTTAACATAAATCAAATTCAAAATTTCAAGAACAGAAGCTATTAACTACTTTTGCTTCCATTTGAATATCGATCAATCTTATCATATCATTTAAATTGTCAAAAAAAAAGAAAGGAAAAGAAAATTCTATATATTTAATATAGAAATACTTTGCAACACTTTATATAAGCTACCTCGTATGATGCATATATACATGTTTATGTAAACTGATCTACATAAAATGTTACAAAATAATTATATCCAAATAACAATAAATAATATCAATTTAATCTGTACATCAAATTTTATTATAACACTTTAAATGAACCCCCCCCCCCCTATATAATACGTGTATAACATATATATATATATATGTTATATATATTAAAAAATTCTTTCTAAGTAAATTAATTTTAAAGTATGTCTTTATGTTGGGATAATGGATAAGAGTTTAGCGTTTTTACTTTACCTGGTTGAGTAAATAGAAAATGCTGCATACTGTTTTTTGAAGATAGGTGTATATAGTATACATATCTCATTCTGTATATACATATAGAGTCATATTAATTTTCTCTTTTTCTCTATGATACAAGTTTTTGTACAGATTTGTACAGATTTATTAATCTTAAATCACCGTTTCAGAATAATTGATAATAATTATTATTGTGATGCACTATAAGATGCAAGTGACAAACAATGTTTTTCGTATTCAATAATATCTAATACAGAGCTTAATTCATTAGAAATTAGTACCGATCCTTGTACGCTCGATGATTTATTCATAACCAGGAACTTCGCATTTTTTAATGAAAAAAGAAAAAAGAAATAAATAAAATAAAATAAAATAATAATTATAACAATATAATAATAATAATAATAATGATGATGATGATGATGATGATGATGATGATGATGATGATGATGATGATGATGATGATGATGATGATGATGATGATGATAAGAAAATAAAATGAAATATGAAAGACGAGCTGCCTATATTAACTTCTCTATTTGTTTTTAATTCTTATGCATCTTCATAAATTCAGCGGTCAATTTTAATAAAAAATATGTGAAATAGAAGAATGAAAAGAGAAAATGTTCTATTTATATATATGAATATTAATAATAATAATAATAATTTGTGTGTGTATGTATGTGTGTATATATAATTTTTTTATGTAGAAAGAGAAAAAACGTTTTGCAATGATACACAATCGTACTTTCATCTTTATATAATTTTTCTTTTCATTTTTTTTTAATTACTTTTATAAAATGTTTTTAAGATAATAATAATCGTATTTCAATTTTTTAAAGAAAATTCCATCCTCGTAATAATAATTTACTTTCTCAATGTCGTTCGCAGCAAAATAAATTCAACGGATTTACAAGAAAACGGGAAGACTAAATTCAATGCACACGTATTTCCACACTTTTGTATGAACTCTCACGTACTTACACACGTTTCTTTTTTCCTTTCTTTCTCTCTTCCTCCCTCTCTCTCTCTCTCTCTCTCTCTCTCTCTCTCTCTCTCTCTCTCTCTCTCTCTCTCCTCTCTCTTCTATATATTTTTCATTTCTTATATATTAATCATCAACTTGTACATACACACGCGTACATAAATGTATGCATACAATTCATAACGATAAGAGAGATCACACGCATACATACGTTACATACGTGATAAAGAAAAAGAAAGAAACATATATATATATATATCTGTGGGTGTGTATATATGTGTGTTCTTATAATTTTTATATCGACACTGCAAAATGTAGGCAAAGTTTTTTTTTGTCCGATATACATATCATCCACGAATACTATTATTATATTGAAATGATAGAGAGTATAATCCTGATTAGTAATCCCAAGGGCAATCAGGAATTAGAAAAATCAAAAAAAGAAAAAAAAAAGAAAAAATGCATACAGTCGACGACGTTAAATGCTTTTGAATTTTTGCTTGTTCTTTTTTTCTTCCTTCCTTTCTTTCTTTCTTAGTTTTTTTTCTATGTCGTTTAATTTAACAATGTACACCATCTCTTAATAACGCGGAACGATCAATCGTTTATATGTAATAAAAGTCATTCATTTTTCTTTTCTCTCGTTTCTCTCTTTTATATTATATATATATACACATATATATATACATATATATATATACATATATATATACATATATATATACATATACACATATATATATATACATCAAAGTTAATCGAAATAACGACAATTTATTATTATTATTTTTTTAACTTCTTTTCTTCTTTTTTTTTGTGTTTTCTTTTATTGTTTTGTTTTGTTTTATTTATTTATTTTATTTTTTTTTCCTTTATATATTTTTTTTTTGTTTTTTTTTTTTCCAAGTAGCCCTCTTCCATATATTCCCTAAGCTCGGCGATTACTTATAATACTTAAAGTAAGTACACAGTACGATTCGTGAACTTACGCAATCAGTTCGTTTGCAGAATGTTCATCCTCGGTCGATCCACGCATTACTACTGTTTAGATAAATTCCCTCGGACGTAATATTAAAAACGCGTACTAAACAATATCATGTGACCATTGTTGAAAAAGAAGAACATAAATAAAAATTTAATCTTATAAACGACGTCCCTTTTTTCTCTATTATTTATGTTAATAATAGAGGACGGTCGTCTTGCACCATTTGTTTTTTTTTTGTTCCTCCTAACCCACTCACTCTGTATATCTCTCGACACTTTATTATTATTTTTATTTACTTACTAGGCTCTTTTTTGTTCCACTCTCTTTTTCTATCTTCTTACCATTTGTATCATTCATATTAGATAAAAATATATTCTTAATAGAATCGCATTAACATGGAATTTTCACAATATTCATCGAGAGATACGACTCTTTTAATCTCCTCATACATATATATAAATATATGTATATGTATATATATATATATATTATATATATATAAATATATATATATTATATATATAATATATATATATATATATATAAAACGATGAAAACGTAAATCGAACCTGTTTACTATCGGAAGACAATAACAAAAGACACTACGAAGCTTATAACTTTCGTTATACAAGGACTTTCAACTCGTTTCTTCGTTAATAATAATCTGTTTTTAAAAATTATTTTATAATTATCAGATAAAACAATGTCTAAAGTTTCTCGAGGTACTGTTCCATCGGACGAGGGTGGCCTTCCTTAGACATTTTTTTTTGTTTATTTATTTGTTTGTTCCTTTCTTTCTTTTTTTTCTTTCCTTCTTTTCTTTTATACAAATTACTCCTTACACTTCGTGCACATTTTAGCTCGACATCACGAAGCATACATTCTATTAATTTCATGTTGATAACGTTCCTGCACAGCCTTTCTCTTAAGTTTAAACGCAGCTGTTACAAGACCCATGTCAGGTGACCATTGTTCAGGACAAAGTTTCACTGCACCAGGTATTTCAAACTTTTGTAATTGGCCTGTTAAAAATAAAAAATGTATGATGTGAGTACGAACGAGATCGATATAATTAAAGGATAATAATGCAATCGATTCTTCTTACATTTCTTAGAATGCTCGATCAACTCTTCAAGTACTGCTTTTTCCACCATTGGATCTTCGCAAAGTTCCTCAAAACTCTTTCCGACAATGCCAATATTGGAAGCAATTTCTTCGAGAATATGATGATTAGGTACTACTAGTGCTACGGTGTAATTCTTACTCCCATCTCCATAAACACAAATGTTTTCTACGACTGGACATGTCTTTAATTCTGCTTCGACTTTACCCAATGAAACGTATTCACCTAGTTGTAATTTGATCAAGTCTTTCTTTCGATCTAGAATCAATAATTCAATAAATGTGTATGTGCGTATAATATATATATATATATATAAAACTTCGAAGAAAGAAAAAAGTTAAACGATATCAAGAGTATATTATTACCTATGATCTCCACAGAACCATCAGGATGAAATTCACCGATATCACCAGTTCTGAACCATTGTCTACCATCCTCCTCGAAGAAATCCTCTTTTGTTTTCTCAGGTAACTTATAATAGCCAACTGAGACGTTTTCACCTCCAATAACGATCTCACCCCTTGGATTCGGTAAATTTGTTACTCGGTAACCAGCTTCTTCCCAATTCTCAAGACGAATATCACAAGCTGTTGTTGGAGGTCCAACTCTTCCAGTACTTCTATCATATGCTATATAATAAAAAAAAAGAAAAATATTTTATATAAATAATAAGAAAAGTAAACTAATATGTATATATTTTTTTTTCAAAAACGCATCACAAGGAAGAATATAAAAATACATACTATCCATGACAGTAGCACAAGAACAAGTTTCTGTAAGACCATATCCTTGAGTAACGGTGACACAGAGACACAATTTTACTTGAGTGTGAGTTTCAGGACTTAAAGGTGCACCACCAGAGAGAATAAGTCTCAACTGACCACCAAGAATTTGCTTGACTGTACCAAAGATGTATTTGTCGAGCAGAGGAGTATCATATCCACGATTGTACCATTTTAATTTATAGTGATAAGCAGTATTAAAGATGGCTGATTTGAAAGGTCCTGATTGTCTCACTTTCTCATTTATACCTTTAGATACTCTATCTAGGATAAGCTGAAATCAATAATAACTTTAATAATATAATCATTAATAATAATAATCAATCAATAATAAAAGCAATAATATAATCATTTTTTCTACATAATAATCTAATATAAATATTAGGAAAAAAAATATTTTACCGGTACTGCAGTCATACAAGTAGGATGAAGAACGGAAGCATCACCCTTGGAGCCTCGTTGAATCTTGCTACTTGAATCAATCATTGTAAGAGGTGAACTATAACCAATAGGTACACCAGTAAGTAAGCATACACTTTCAGCAAGGAGTTCGAAAACATGAGCAAGTGGTAGGAATCCAAGAAAAACATCATCTGATTTAATTTCAACAGCATTGCAGAATGCTTTTAAGGTTGCCATAATGTTTCTGTGACTAAGTAAGACACCTTTTGGTACACCCGTTGAACCTGATGTATACATAATAATAGCAGTGTCATCGGCTTTTGGTGAAACTACCACTGCTTTAGACGTGTTGCCTGCTGCAATAATATCTGAGAATGGCATCAGTCGTACTCCTTCCTAACAACAAATCGATATACAGAATTTAATTAGTTGATTAAAGTTAACTCCTAAGTGAACACGTAAAAATTTAATCGATATATATAATATCTAGAGTAATTAATTAATTATTTTTAATTACTCTCTTTGAGAATATAATTGAACAAAATAATTTTTTTCAAACTAAATGGTTACACAATGTAGATGGCTAAATCTAACTGTTCTAATGTATTTTTATCATATTACCTTGTAACCATTTGTTACGGTTTGCTTAAGTTGATCCTCCATATAAATAATATTCTTAACTTCAGGTAACACATGTAAAAGTCGTTTAAATTTCGGTAACAAATCATGGCTAGTAATAATTGTGTCAACTTCGGTCTCATTAATACTATGGGCTATAGCATCATCTCCAAGCGTCGCGTAGATTGTTACCACTGTTAGATTTTGTTTGAAACAAGCGTGGGCTGCGATCATCCATTCCGCCCTGGTCTCAGCAAAAATTACTATGTTCTTACGTAGAGTGAGACCATTCTCGACCAATCCTCGACTAAAGGAAGTCGCCAATCTTTCAACATCCACGAAGGATTTCCATCTGTAATCTCCCATTTTATACTAAAAAGAGAATTGAATGGAACATTTACATTACAATTTTTATATAAATTTTCATAGATCATTCTAATTATTCAAAACATACGAGCTACGACGTTCTATTTAATCTAATCGTTTCAATCGAAAGATCTGATAAATTTACAAAATATTATTAAAAAAATTTCTCTAGAAATATTTAAATTAAGATACATCTTTCGATCGAACAATTCTCAATCAGAAAATCCTATTTTCTTCCTCAAATAAAAAATGTTATTGTGTATATATATATATATATAGAACTATCTACCTTTTTAAAGATCCTTCCATTAGGTTGAACCTCATCCTCCTCAGCAAGGATTTGTCTAGTACCAAGACACTTTTTTTCACCATGTATTTTAGTGACCCAAAGCAAGACCTTTTCGAGCGTATAAATTTTTTCTCGTTCGAGCTTGATATGCATTGGACCAGGTGAATCAACGCTTCTATAAGTGATCGAATTTTCGCTCTTGCTGATAGGACGTGCTTTGATCCTTCTTGAGGCCTTCCTTTTTTCCCATGGCCGTTGAAGGATAAGATAGACTGGGAAGGTCAGCAGGTCGTACAAGTACGATAAAGCTTTGATCGCGTTGACCGCACTGGTGATCCAGAAGCTTTCCATCTCTCTAAAAATGTGATCCACCAATTTTACTATTAACATTTTAACATTTTCATATTCAACGATATTTAATACGTTCGAGTCTGATGATTTTTTATTAATAAAAATTTCAGAAAAAAGAAAAATAATTTTTATTAATAATATAATAATATAATAATAATATAATATTGTATCTTATTCTATCAGAACGAACGTATTAAAACTAAACATTCCAAGATAGAATAATTTAAACGAAATTTTATATCTCTTTACTCTTATAAGATAATAAGCAGATGTTTGATGCATGCTGCGTTATCAATCGTGCATTGGATGCATATATAAAGAAGTATAAATAAAAACGTAAAGCAATTTACTAATAATAATAATAGTAATAATAATAATAATAACGTAATAATAATAATAATAATAATAATAATAATAATGCTGATGATGATGATAAGAAATATATACTTATCGATACTTTACAATATATTATATAATATATTATATTATATTTATCGATTATTAAGAATGAATAAATAGATACTCAATAAATTCAAATAGAACAAATAAAAGAGAACTTGTAAAATAAAATTGGGCGAAACGCCAATGCATCTATGTATGTATGTATGTAAATAGTGACCCGATTCCATGTAGTATACGTACATAAATGCGCTATTGCACTTCAAGGGTCGATGATATTCAAGTTTATTTTTAACCAGGCTAACGGATTCCTTTGGAAGTAAGAATAAACACGGCAAATCGAGCGATGAATGTATATGTTATATTTATACGTAAGTCGACTTGTTTCAACGATAAGCATACAAGAAAATGATGGATAAACCTCGTATCGTTTAAAGGCTGAACTAAAAGAAATTTCGACGTTGAATGTATGTACAAAACTTTTTACAATGACATTCATTTGTAAATTAAGTTCTCACGCAATTCTTTTTATATATTTTTTCTTTCTAACAACTTCTTATAATTTTTCTTTTATAAACTTTATATGCCTATATGTAATATGCAAAGTCTTTAATATAATATGTTTATATATAAATATACATACATACATAGAAACAAAGAAACATAAGTAGTTTTCTATTTAAAAGGATTTTAAATATCAATTAATAGGAAATCGTTTAATTTAAAGAGAAAAGACTTCGTTCTTCATAAATACTAATAAGGAGGAAAAAATGGTTATTATTAGGTCATTCTTCTTAAATGTTTTTTAAATGCTTATTAAAAGTCATTGCTTTTTAATAGAAGTTATTACATTGTCACAAGTTTGTTGAATGGAGAAAATTAAAAAATGGAGTAAAGAAGGAGAAAAAGTTAAAAAGAAAAAAAGAAGTATCAAGAAGCTATTAAGAATATGATAAACGATAAGAAGAAAAATCTCGCATAATAATTGGATATTTAGCATAAAAGAACTTTGAACGATGAATAAAGTTAGACGATGTAAATAGATAAGAATAATAATTTTAAAAAAGAAAAAAGAAGAAGAAGAAGGGAGAAGAAGAAGAAGTAGAAGAAGAAGAAGGAAGAAGAAGAAGAAGAAGAAGAAGGTGAAGAAGTAAACCAGGTTTAATTAAGTAAGCTAATTACGAAATTATTCAAATAAAGTTTCTCAAGATACATATGTGTATATATGTACATATATACATACATGTATATTCCGATGAAGTAAGACGAAACTATGTTCATTCAGTGGACTTTGAACGTTGTCTTTCACAAGCCTTGATAAACTCTCTCTCTCACTCTCTCTTCCCCCTCTTGTCTCTTTCTCTCTCTCACATAGATTACAAATCCATCTTGATATGAATTTTATATGATTATATTAGAATATTTTTTTATTAAATTTATCCTAATAATAATAATAATAATAATAATAATAATAATAATAATAATAATAATAATAATGAGAGAGAGAGATTGAATTTCAGCATACATCAAGTTTCATAAATAATACAATTCATTCTAATTTCGAATTGTTAATTAATCTCATAACAAATTCTGTCCTATTATTTGCTACTGCGAGAACATATACATTTACATAACGTTTCGTAACTATTCGTGCCAACTATAATTGTCGATCTCTATTTATCAACGATAATTAACAACGAAGAGAGAGAAGGAGAAGGAAAATGAGAATGAGAGTGAGAAAGGGAGAGAAAGAGGAAGAGAGAGAGAAAGAGAGAGAGACAGAGAGATAGGGTGTTTCAGAAGTAAAATTTCCAAATATGGTGTGTGTCGGAGAAATGTAATATATTATGGAACTATACATAATAATCAATGAAGAATTTTTCATTCACAGATTGTACGAGTATCAAATTTCTACTACATATAAAAATGAAAAGAATGAAAGAAAAAAATTATTAAATTTTTCTTTACGTTAAAATGAAATGAATAAGAAAAAAAAAAGAAAGAGAGAAAAAAAGAAAAGTCGAACAAGTGAACGAAATATAAATGTAATAAAAAATTGTCGTCGGTTTGTTACTAACCCGTATTAAAGGAAAAAGTAAAAAAAAAATTATATTATCAGAATATGACCAATGATTCAGATAAAAAAAGAAGAGAGAAGTAAATAAAAAACACCATGATCGAATGAGAAAAGGTTATTTATAATGAAAGTGTATAAAGAGTCGATAAAATTCAATACTATAAACGATGCACTCAACCCACCTTGAAATTTGATAATTTAATTTATATATATATGCAGATGAATAAAAATCTTGCTTGTTTACCAATGCAACTAACATACTATCGACGAATGAAAAGAAATGTTTTAATAACAATGGCAGACCAAACATAATGACCTACTTTTTAAATGTTTCTATTCGTGCAAAGAAAGCAAAAAAAAAAGAATAAACGTATCGTGTATATGTTAAAGTATTTTCAAGCCAGAAAATATATACAAAATTATATTAAAGAAATATATATATACATAATTTAATTATATAATTCCTTTCATATTATATTATTGAAAATTTATCTTATAACATTATATATAACTATTCTATAATATTATAGAATAATATTTCTATGTAATATTATAAGATGAACCAAAATAAATGTGTGTGAATCACATGCATATACACACATAAGTAATTATAATATTTATTATAAATTTAATTAATATTAAAAAAGAAAGAGAAGAAAAAATAACTGTACTATATAAATAATCAAGCTGACTACGAATGCGTGCAAAGACTGGCTCTAACAAAATTCGTGCCAATTAATAAAATAATAATAATAATAATAATAATTTTTATAATAATTACATTAACAATAATTACAATTGTTGTTATTATTATTATTATTATTGTTATTATTATTATTATGATTATAATAAAAATATATATAAAAAGATCAAAACAGGCAATAATTCTCCATTAAAATATTTTCAACAAAATAAATGTAAAAGAAGAGAGTGCGTTCTTTTGTGCGTAAGATTTGAATAAAAAAAGACTAAAGAAAAAAAGAAAAAGAAAAAAAAAAGTAGAAAGAAAAAAGTAAGATCAAGGTTCGACTTATGGGAAACACTAAGCGATAATCAATCAGAAATTGTGAAAAGGGCTTTGTCAATCGTGGATGCGTGCAGCAAAATAATGAACGTAATGTCAACGAGTCTACATTTCTGTCTCTCTTTCAGAGTTGCTCTACAAACTCACGGCTTGTCCTCCACGATCATGGTGGTGACCCAGTTTACGCTTACTTCCGATCGATTAACCTCAGGTACTCTCTCTTATTTCTCGCTGATGCGGATTAATAGCACTGCAAGAAAAATCATTCCCAAAAAAAGGAAAAAGACAACACGAAAATGAAAATGATCTGGTTAGTATTCGAAGAACAAACAAACAAAAATTCTCATCACTTGCAGCCTTCGTTTCTTTTTTTTTTGTTTCCCCTCACCCCTATTTTTTCCATCACTCATATCACCAACCCCTCCCCTTTTTGCTCACTATTATTTAATGTCGTATCAACCGCAATCGCAACCGCAATCAGTTCGTTGTTTGGTATATTAGCGACATAAAAGCAAAGTTCACAACTTTATTATACACTTTGACATGTTTTTAGATCTTCTTGCTCTTCTTTTTCTATTTTGTTTATTTTCTCAGCGCTCCATTCCATTAAAAAAAATAAAAAAAGATATATATATATATATATATAAAGAGAGAGAGAAAAAAAGAGAAAGATAAATAAAGCAAAAAAGAAAACTTTGATCTTTCGTTTGAACTTTGATCGAAAAATATTCATTTACGATTTCGACTACTTAAACTTTCGAGATGGTCAAGATAAAGAAAGCTATGTATGTATATATTTCGCTAAATTTATGACATGTACGAGATTAAAAGAAAGAGATAGAGTCCATGTCGTTTCTATCTAGTATCGATTTTACTCGTTGAAGCTAAAGAAACGTATCGATTTATTCCTAATGATACATGCTGTATATATTTCAATGCAGATACGTATTATATACATTTGTTTACTTTGAATCTATTAAATATTGGCAAGCTGTTCGAACAAGAATAGACTTTATTTTTATAAATGAAGTTTCGAATATATACCTATATATATTAATATGTATATAACAAAGTTATTATAAGAATAT